>ML788494.1:336708-379723 GCA_009831015.1 Picea engelmannii
GAGGCTTCTTTATTTATTTTCGAAATCTTAGTAGTACATATTTACAATGCCGATTGGATTCTAGACTGATCTGGTCATGTTCGCCATGATCTCTAGAATCTTGCACAACTTACGGCACCTGAAACGGATGTCCCGAGCTCTCAGAAATCGTCCGATAGCATCTCTACCTCAACAGCTTCTCTGCCTCAAACTGGCTTAGACCTGGCTTTGCCTCAGCATCTCTGCTCTCCAAAACCATCCAAAAGCTCTCCAAAGGCTTCAAAATTCACCCAATGGCCTCAACATGGCCTTGGTTAAATAGTGGGAAAGTTGGTTGTCAATCTCCAACTTCCTCCCAAGAATTAGGCTCTAAAAAAGCCCAATAACCCTTAAAAATGGATTAATTACATTAAAATAATTAAAGTGGTTATAAAACCCACTTCCAAACTATATATTAGTTTTAAAAACCGGCCTTAAGCCCCCTTTGCTGGGCGCGCCCCCGTTCGTAAGGTCACATGGTGTAAGCGCATATGCCCACGGCCTTGGGCTTAACCGCATAACAGTTATAATTATGTTTTTAAACCGCGCTAATATTTGCAACCGTTAAAACTTAACCATAATATACATATATATGGTAATGGTTATACAACCGTTGGTTTAATCTGCACTCAAACATATAACTGTAGCCGTGTTTTAACAATTAAACCCGCGCCATAATATGCCGCGCTTCGTGGTCATATCAACGCACAAAGAACCTGGGGTCGGGGCTAAGCCCCGGCCCGACCCCCCGCGGTTTAACCCCACACACAAATTCAAATAACAATCCGTGTGCCATGGTAACAAGAATCACCGGCTGCCCAAGTGGCTAGCCCGACTATGCGAGTCCTTTCGAGCCCCCCCGGAGGTCACAGGTTCAATCCCCGTCCGAGCCAAACCATTTTTTTCATTGAAACCAAACAAACGATAATAAAATTCCATGTGGCAGCCCATGACTGGGCCACGTGGTGCTTTCAAAACCAACCACAACCTGACACGTGTCAGCATTTGATTCATCCACGTGTGCGCCACGTCAACTGATGCGTCATCTGCCACGTCGACCGTCGTACGCTCTATCAACTGCCACATCACTTGCCGTACGATGTTGACGTCATCTGCCACGTACGCTGCTGACGTCATCCCATGCCACGTGTCACCCTTCTAGTGGTGACACATGTCACCTCGAGATTGGTCCAACCGTACGCCCAAAACGCCAAATCTGCCTGACACGTGTCACTCCCTGAGGCTGCCACGTGTCCTGTACGGAATCTGCCATGTGTCGTCGTACGGACCTGCCACATGTCATCCCCTGGTGCTTCCATGTCACCTATACGAACCTGCCACATGTCATCGTACGGACCTAACACATGTCCTGTACGGACAGGTACAGTCAGCATCCCAAAATTTTGCTTGTTTGGCTTGGCGGACAGAATGCGATATCTTCTCCATACGGACTCCGTTTGAGATAAAAATTATACCACCGGAATCAGGAAGACAAGACGGACGCAATGGTATTGGTTTCGTTGGATTCTGAGCACTTTCATTTTTGAGCATTTTTCATGCCCTGTCAGGCTTCTGAATCCGATTTCGGATCACTTGGAGAATTTAATCTCCAACCTATTCCAAGGCCCTAGTCCTGAGCTAGTGTATGCACCCTACAAACAACAAGTCTACTTGATTTTAATTAGCGTTTCTTTTAATGGGATTTTTAAGTCACAAGGTATGAGAGTGAAACTGATGGTGTATAAAAGACTCAAAGCCAAAATGAACAAGAAATTCTTGGAAACAAAAACTTTTACAAAAAATGCAAAACCAACAACTTTTCAACAAGAAAGACTTCTTTTCTTTTCAAATTTACTAAGATTTCATGCAGTAAATATGAAGGACTTTCGCTCAAATCTGCGAGCTACTTATACTCTAAATGCACTGCAAAAACTTATGCAAAAAGACTTCTTCCTAGCTACTGATGCAACAACACAATCTTCAACCCAAGAAGAAAATGAAACAAGAGAATTTTTTTTTTTTTTTATTTAATTGCAAAATGACGCAACAAGGGAAAATACTGACAAGCACAAAACCGAGAGGACAAAAATAAAAATCTGGCTTAAAGCTCAGATCGCAACAGAATCAGAGCAAAGATGCAAAAAAGAAATCAAGAAAGCACCGATCCTAACACTTGCAAAAAAACCATAAAACAAATTTTCTTTTGTCTTTTCTATCAAATCATCAACTACAAAACACAAGCTAAGGATAAGATGCCCTAACCTACTGACTGTACAGCCCCAGACTCTAAACCCCTGAGAGGAGCTCTTCTCACCACAGGAGGGGATGACTGCCCCACCCAAGCTGAAAAGCTACCAATCAAGCCCGCGACTGTCACCAAAACAGCACGCGTGCAAACGCATGCTGAGCTATAACAGCACGCGGGTACCCGCGGGCTAAACCTGAACAGGCCGAGGGTCTGAATAAAAGCTAAGGATAAGACAACACACAGGCAGCCCAAACCTGAAAAAGGCCTCTGGTATTGACAACCAGGGTCTCTAAAAGGCTTGGATGCTTTTACTTTAACAGAAAAGGAAAATTTGCAAAAAAGAAAACAAATGCAAAGAATAACCAACACAATAAGGCAAACTGAAAGCAAGAAAGTAAACCAATCAAGACCCAGACAGGATCCAGAAAGCCCCCTGAGAAGGTAAACTTCTGACAGGGAAGAGGAGACTGCCTCTTAAGCTTCCTGGGATCTACACGCTACTGAAACCACTACAGCAGGCGTTCAAACGCGGGCTGTAGAAGGTTAGGGCGCGGGTTACACGCGTGCAGGCCTTCTGTAGGCCGCGTGTACCTCTGTGTGTCCCGAGAATAAATGTCAAGCAACAGTCAAGGAAAAACTGGTATTGATAACCAGGTTCCCTGCTAGCTTTGACCTAACAGAAAACAAATAAACAAAGAAACTGAAACTCCACTTCTTTGAACTACCCAAAAACCTTCAATGAAATCCGGAAACCCTAAGAGTAAATGTCCCCAGTGGAGTCGCCAATTCTGTTGTGGGGAAATTCTACCCTATGGACTAACAAGCTAGGGCTTAAACTTGCATGTAGATCATGACCCTTCAGAAATTACTTTTAACCTTCTACCCCAAACCTAAAACCCTTTTTCACATGCAAACATGGAAATAACCGACTAACCTTTTTATCGATGGTTGGTGTAGATCCTCCGTTGCACTTTATCCCCTTGCTTCTACTGCTCCTTCCAAAAAGTGATCCTGCAATCAAGACAAAACTACGCATGCATGCTATTGTTCTACTAGAGGGTTAAAGATTAAGCATAAATCGAATAAAACATACAAGACTCGTGCATTGGGACAGGAAAAGTACTCCTTATTAATCTCAAGATGAATCAACTTACAATGATTATAAAGACTGGCCACCATTCCTTGATCCTGATCCTGGGCTTCTCCTCTTCTTTGTCCTGCAACTGCTTTTCTTGAATTCTCCTAAAGCTTGAGGAAAGGCTAAAGGGTTGGGACAAAACAGATTTGGCAATTGGGCAGAGTTTCTTTGCTATGATTTTCCTCCTTTGAATAGTACCCCTACCCCTTCTTTTATAGGCTAGAAGGAGCTAGAGTTTTAGACGAACTCTCGGCCATGCATGGATGGGAGTTCCAGTTTAACGACCCAAATCTTTTCGTTCCGTCGGCAACTTTCTTGATTTTTTGCTTTGTTAGGTAAACGTGGGCTGTAGTGGGCCAACCAGCGTTCCAACGCGTGCAGTATAAGGCCTGCCAGTGTTCCAACGCACTCAGTAATGGGTTAGGGCGTGGGTTACATGTTTTAAGAGGTTTTTCAAGAGTTTGTTCAGCATGGCATTGGCAATGAAGGGAAATGAGTTGGCCTGATGCTAGGTAAGCCTGTGATGTGCAATTTAGGGTTATAACACTAACCCCTTGTCCACTTAGTAATTTCTCCATTAAATTTATTATTTAAATAATTTATTTTGTATCTACTTTGAATTATAATACACTCATCACTTCACTTTATTATTTAAATAATTTCTTTTTTGCAACCACTTTGACTACTTTGACCTTTTGGGGCTTCTAGATGACTCATGAGGGTTCTCCAACTTCACATGGCGATATCTCTCTAACTGTGAGGAGTTATGTGATGTTCCACATACCATCGGAAATGGCATGACATTTCCTATCCATATAGAATAGTCTTACCTTCAAATGTATTAAAACTCATACCATTATACATCAAACAAACTTGGGTCAATTACCCAAACCTTTGTGCTACCAGAATTCACTACCAGATTTTCTTCAAGGATTGACATCAATGAAAACCAACCCAAATAATCAACATGTTTTTCTGGTTTGTATGGTTATTGGAGGATAAGGCTGTTCTCAAATTTTGGTGATATTTCTGTTGGTTGGGAGAGTCGGTTTCATCCACTGGATTCTTGAAAATGATAAAGTTACAGAACTGAAATTTGTGTCTCGTGTGTTAATGATTCATCTCCGATATTTTGTGTTTCTGCTGCATATAATTTCATTCAATTATTTTTAGTGTAAAATTGTTCACTGATAACAACTAAGGTTTCACTGTCAGATCACTAAGAATAAATTTTCAGATTTTAAAATTAGTCACATAGAGTTGCATGTGAAAATTGACATTGTATCAAAGCTTTAGAATTGAAGAGAAGGGGATCATATTGAGACATGTTTATTGGCTACAACACTAGAGGAGTGTTTCTCTTGTTCTTGTTCTTGTTTCTGGCGGGTCACCATGGAGAAGTTTTTGGAGATACTTCAGAAACACCTAAGATTTATTTTTCCTAAGCTTTTCCCTATGTTTATTAGTCATTATTCAGTCTCTTATAGTTTAGGGATAATATTCCTCTAGGAGAATATTCTCTTCAGTTCACACTTTAGTTTGATCAGTTGAGTGGAGTCTAGATGCCACATTGGGATTATCACCATGCAACATTGGGATCATCACCAACTAATGTTTATTTTCCTTGGGATCATCACTAGAATAGAAACTTACTCATGATTCCCTGATCTCCTCCTCACTTCACTATGTTTCAATCAGTTAACTGAAGACTGAAAGACTAGTTAACTCAGACTAGGTGGTTGTTTACTCCCGTAATTGCCTGAGAGACTAGAATAGGTGGAAGTTTACTCCCATAATTACTGGTGTGTGTCCAGATCACTCTAGATCACCACTATGGCTCATCGAATTCTCCTCCAATGCGCATTAGTTGATTTATACATAGTGTATCATGTGTAAATTATCATTCATTCATTTGGTTAATGAGAATTCTTTCATTCATTCTCTCCTGCTTCTCTTTTCTCATATTTTATCTGTAAATTGTGTATGTCATTTTCTAGCTAGATCTATTCTATGCAGTTTCAACACATTTACATGGTATTAGAGTCGATAGACTTCTAGGGAAAATACACACCAAATTAGTTTTGCAGGTACCGAAGATTGAAGACAACATAAAAATGGAATTTCCAAAATAATTCATTCTTAGACCGTACAATTTCTTTGCATGGAAGGAGAAGATGATAATGCATCTTCGAGGTAGAGGATTATATCGGTTAACCATGAACAAAGAAACCAAACCAACATCAGCCATAGAAAAATACAAGTATCTAAAATGAATGGATGAAGCGTTTGGAATTATTTGCAGTCTCATTTCTCCTAGACTCCTCTTTCACATATCCTCCTGTAAAACTCCCAATGAATCCTGGACCACCATGGAAGGTATTTTTGGAAAACAAGACAAGATGAGTGAACCAAGGGTGATTTTAATAACCCCCCCTAAATTTATATGTATAATAAATGGGCGAATCCCCATGATACATAGGAAAAATTGAAGGCTATTTTATCAATAAGATAAAATGTATATATAATTTTTTGGCGAATATTTTAGTCAATTATATAATCTTGTAAAATATTGGTGAATCTTTCACTGAATTATAAAATCTTGTAAAATATTGGTGAATATTTCACTGAATTATAAAATCTTGTAAAATATTGGCAAATCTTTCACTAAATTATAAAACCTTGTAAAGTCTTAGGGGATCATGCCTTAATAAGAATTTAGTTATGTTTTATTTTTACATACATATCTATGTGATGCAACACCCACTCACCTCCATGAAACCTAATTTCAAAAATTGCATCCCCATACCCACAACCACAATTGTCCCCATACCCACAACCAAAAACTATGACTTCTTAACAAAAACCAAATTCAACAACCCAACAAATGCAAAGAAATGCCAATGCCATTCTTGATTGATTAACCCAACATTTAAAAAAAAATTCAAACTGAGCACGGTAAGAAATGTTGATACCTTTTGAACCTTCACAATTGGGCCTTAAAAATTTACTTGGAAATATGTGTCACTTAGATTCAGTCATACTCCAGCAATCCTAAAACCAAACAAAATCTAATCTAATCTACTCCTAACCTAACATACAAAAGTTCTAATATATAAATACTAAACTTAGATAACCCACTCTTAATGAAAAATACCTAGATGGAAATAGATAGATGTGATAATCCCTATTCAGGCCATCAAATGTTTCACACATGCCTAAAGATGCTATATTAGGCTAACAAATTTTTGTTGCACTCAATATTAATTACAAAAAGCATACTTCCTTGAAATTTAGACTACAGTAAGCAGGTGCCTACAAAGCATAGACCTAGAAGAACACCAACTCTTTTACATAAATGCAAGGATCACAAACACACATGCACTTGTTCTTACGAACACATTCACGTTTCAAACAGTTAACTTACAAGCAAGTGCAAAGTTCAAATCTATTCACATTTGCACCTTTAACAATAAATACTCACTCAGAGGAGGACAAAATTAGGTCAAAGTGGATTGCAAAAACCAAATTCAACAACCCAACAAATGCAAATAATTTTGATGCCATTTTGGATTGAGTTAAGCCCAACATTTCAACAGAATTGAAACTCAACGGTATTAAAAAAGATGACACCTGAAGGTCATTGTCATAAAATTCTTTCATGGCTTTCTCGATGATGAAGTTATCCCATACCTATTGATAGTCACAGAAAAAAAATATCAAGTACATCAAAATGTGAGCGAAGAGGTCAACTAAACTTTGAAATAAGCCCTCAACAATCTTATTAATACATAACTAGAACACATTCTGCCTCTAGTTCCTACGTCCTGCCAACCATTTTTGTTTGGACAATATAAATGGTTGACCATTAGAGGATGATATGCTTTGAGAATATGACAAAAATTTAATACACGGTCTTATTACATTTTCCAATCACTCTAGAAGTATTGTTTGAGCACTAAACTATTTTGTTTCCAACTATCTTGCGAATCAGAAAAGGTCATGTATCCCAACCATAAGTTTCTCGATAGTTTCCTAAAATTTTCGAACCAGGTAATATTATAAACAAAAGGATCCATCTGTTAAGACTACATTAGAGGAAGAAGTTTCCAGATAGCAAAAGCCCTTTTCTTAACTGGAAGAAAAAAAGGAAAAGTCAGCATAAGCTGCATGTTAAAATGTAGATCTTGTTAGGCTTATAAATAGAACCAGAATTACAAATCTATGCAATTTAGGAATAATGAATAGGATGATTTGGGTATAGTGTAGGATAAATTAGAAGGAAAACATGGTCAACTTTGAAGAAAAATATAAGGAAAATGACATCAAGAATAATGTGGCATTGGAAATTGGGGAGACATTATAAATAATATTTCATTAGCTTACTACGAGGAATAAATCCAATGGAAATATTTCATTAGGTTACTATGTGGAAGAAATCCAATGGAAGTGTGATAGAGAAACATGGCACCTTGAGTATGTAGTGGGAACCACATAAGATTGAAGTCACTTTATGAATACCTAAGTTCATTGTCTCCTTGTGCATCTCAAGGTTTTGAGGCTTCTGTAGTATTGTATGGGGTTGTCTTATGATTACTAAGGTTGCAAAACATGAGATTATATAAGTTGGTAGTTGCCAACAATTGCAATACATGGAGCATGCTATATTGCACCTAGGTCTGCAGATATTCTTCCATGAATCTAATTGCAGACTATTATGAAAAGGTGTTTGGGAGAAATTGGTTACATTTTTATAAGAAGATTATGTTCCTATAAACACATAAGTAGGGGGTTGACAAGAAATAAAATGAAGATAATCTTAAAAACATGAAGCCCCTTTTATTTAGGCTAGATTAGTGGATTTTTGAAAGAGGTGGCTAGCTGTTATAGCCTAAGAACTTCTAAAAGACACTTGAATTGAAATGATTCTATCAAATCCTCTGTTGGATTCTATCCAATCCCCTGTTTGATGTTTCTTTGTTTTTGACAGTATATGTTGTTATCTTTTCTTCTTGTTGAGAGTAGAGCATTTTTTGAATTAATAACTTACTGCAAAGACACTTGACTAGGGCTTAATTCCATGGGTAATCTACTACTCATATATAATAAAATAGCACAATAGTTAATTGGGAAAACATGAGTAACAAGTGTGGATGTTTCTGTTGCATGGGTGACAATCTAGAACAAAATAGAAAAATAATTATTTGTATAAACAAGGGTAACGAGTGTGGATGTTGGAAACATGGTGAATGTACAAGGGTATTGTTTCTTCTTTCTATTAAGTCACAGGAAAATGGTATGCATAGAAGACATCTTATACTTTTTTGGGGGTTGCAAACTCTATGTAGTTCACCATTGGGCTAAAATAGCTACATCAACCAATGTCTACACATTTTGAGCTTGATGGATGCAGCCATACCAACTTCTACAAGGGGCCAACCGATGTCTTAAAGCTGTCAAAGAAAAATAGCTATATGGTGGAAAGTCTAAGATGAGTAGTATATAAGAAAAGTTTTCTTTCACATTGATGTTAAACACACAATAGGACTGAGTCAATTTTTCTGAATTTTGAGACCTTTTGCCTTGCTTGCTAGAAGATAGAATTGAAATAACAACAATGTCTTATAAAAAAAATAAAAAGATGAAAAATGGGAACATCATACTTCTTAATCAAATTCCCAGGCAGAGTACTTACATGATGCAAATTGCACTTCCTCTTGCATATACCAGTGTAATTGTGCCTAAAAGTAATAGAGATTTGAGATATATATGAGAATTAAGATTCAAAAACAAAATCCTTAGTCAATAGCCGAGGCTAACTGTCTAACAAATAATGAAGGAGGGATTGAAACCATGGTGAAGGATTTTTCATATGCCTTTTCTTTTACATGATCCGTCTTTGGGCTCTGAAAAATAACCCAAAAATCCACATTACAAATAACATTTTAAGTACCTTTCAGATGATACTTATGCAACATTGAATGCCCTTAGTCAAAAAACATTTTTTGAACTTCGCAAATAAAATCTAATGAATAGAAACAAATAAACAATAAACTAAATATCAAGAAGAACAAGTAAATGCACAACTTTGATTTCCTTATTCTAAATATTGCATGGGGATTGAGAGGTATATAATGCTGCAAGAAGAAAGAGATGATGAATTCTTGTGGAATACTTTAGTCATTTCCACTCTATTGAAACATGGAAGACAATGCTAAAATTTTACACCAGTGGTATAGTTAAGGTTCATCTTGCTATCCAAGCCTTCTTTTAGGCCCTTTAAAACAATCACTTTACCAGCTAACTTGACATTTATAATTGATATTATATGATGGCCAAACCTACCAAACCATGGGTTGCGTGAAAGAAAAAGATCAACTATTACAGAACATCTTGGAATTAATTAGTTGGCCTTTCAAAAGGCCAATTAGCCATTAATCAACAAATAAAGTACATTTTGGAATCTTTTTTAATGAAGCAATTTATATTGGAGAACTTGTAAAACTGGAACATAAGAGAAATTTCTATGACCATCGTGTACTGTTGATCTTGGCAGTGGAATCAAGTGGTCATGAGTCTTAAAGAGATGAAGTATGAAAAAGTTACGAATGATTGATTTTAGGTAAGCACTTAAGCAATTTTGAATATCACGATTGTCATATATCAGAAATATTAGACCTCAAACAAATCATGTACAAAGACAAGATTTAGGAGAAAACAAGGACATTAGTGAAAAACATCAATAGGTATATTCATTTGAATACATGAAGCTGGAGTGTCTAATGAATTTGTAGATAAATGGTAAATGGTTGAGTAATTTATCTGGAAACAAGCTAGCTAGCTCTTGTAGAAAATCTGAAACACATACTTTATTTGTTTTATAGTGACACTACCAACAAGAAATGCATCAGTATATCTATACAAAAGATACCATATTATGCATTCTTTACTATTTGATTAGTGCCCAAAAAGGAATTAAAAAGGGAAAAATTAAAGAAAATGATCTTATATTGCATTCAATTCTAAACAAGTGTACATCATGGATTACATGAGGGGGCAAAGGAGCTAGTGATGAAGCACCTTCTCCCTAAATAAGCAAGAACAATAATAAAGAGAGGTTACCTCCATCTCTAAATTTTCCACTGCTGCATTCATGCAGGATCCTTCATATAGAGTTAGTGGTACAACATATATATCTTGTTTTCTATCCTTCTCCAAGATGACCCGCTTCCCTTGCTTTACTGTTGCAAAGTAACACCTCCAAAAATCCTGCTCCCCCATTTTCTTGGGTACATGTTTTGTACTCTCATTATGCAAAATTCCTTCATGCTGATGTAAATACAAGTTGTTATGGTTATCTCAGGTAGAAACTAGATTGTAAAATGTGAAAATCAAACAACCACTACCTCATAACAAGAGTCTATACTGATATTTTCTCAGCCAAAATATATGTTGCTATCATATACATCAAGAAGAAAATCAGTTGTATAGAAATGTCATACAACACTCTATTAATAGATAATGCATTCTCTACAAAGGGATCACTCATGGACAAAATATGGTACCAATGCAGAAGTACATATTGTGCCAAAGAGGAAGCAAACCGTAGAAAATAGAATATTCATGAAACTAAAGTGTATAATAGTACTAGCTATTCCTCCCAGAAATTGCCTTTGAATTTGACCATCTCACAGATGAACCCTAATCCAGTTCATTAATTTGATGATTAG
Organism: Picea engelmannii; assembly: GCA_009831015.1. Taxonomy (NCBI): domain Eukaryota; kingdom Viridiplantae; phylum Streptophyta; class Pinopsida; order Pinales; family Pinaceae; genus Picea; species Picea engelmannii. Next base: position 347,840 of record ML788494.1, read on the forward strand.
AGGAAGCAAAAACTATTCAAGGGCTCTTGAAAGATTATGTGCAATTGGAGGTTCCTGGGGAATAAATTACAAGGACAGATTATTTGTACAAAGTAGAAAAAAGCAATATTTTAAGACTCAGACTCGACCTTCAACTCGGTCACCTATAAAATCATTCATCGACTCGGTCACCTATCAACTCAGTCATTGACTCGAACTTGGATTGATTTGATTTCAATGACTCAGTTTACAAAAAAATACATAAAATAATTAAATTTTAATGAATTTTTTCTTTTTTAAAGATTCCAAACCATTAGAGACAAAATATGCACAGTTGTATCATCTATATACCATGTAAGTTTGAATATATCAAATGGAACCGAGTGCGATACATATCAGCAACATAATGCATAATCAATGAGGCTCTAAATGGCCCATTCTTTCAAGCCATAGTTGATCTTTAGTGTCAATAGTGGAAAACAAGGCCTTTTGATTAACAAATTTTACCTTTAATTTGTATATGCCATCATCCTCTATCGCAATTGCAACTTACTTTTCACTCAAATACATAGCTGCAACAGCTTGGATTAAATTACACTGTTTCAACAACGTGGTTTCAAATACATGGCTTCAAAGCCCTAGTTTCAAGCACTTAGTTTTGATGATTTGGTGTTGAGTCTCTGGTTTCAAACTTCTGTGACCAGAAGATAACAGAGAATCGAGATGACTAGTGCTTCTAGAAGGCACTGACAAAGGTAGAATTGTATGCAAGTTGTTACATGACAATTTAAACAAACCTACACAACCTAGAATCTATTTACATTCACTTTAAAAATTGTCTAAATATTAAATTGACTCCTTAAATGATACTTTAACCTTTTTTCCAAGCTAGAAATTGTTGAATGATATGCTTGGAAAGATTTTAAATTAAGTATGAATCCAACAGATTTGGAAGCCCCAACCCTATCACCCTTCCCCTTTAGGTCGATTGTATGAATGCAACCTAAAATCATACCTTGAATTGAAAAAGAGACAAAAAGTATTTCCATCGCTTTGACATCTATATATGGGCATGACCAACAATCTAACATAAGGTTGTGAAGTTTAGCTTCTAACTCACCTTTTGGTTAAGCATCTACCAGAATGTTGTTTTTAGATAAAAGAAAAATAAGGATATTAATATTTTATCATAATTGGGAAAAATACTTGAGCAAGATTGTAGTCTATGCTTGTGGCATAGTGATAAAGGAATCCATTCCCTTCCTCTTGATCTATATTGCTTCTATAATTAGAGAAAAACAAAATGTCTTTTAAAGATCAGTGAACCTAAAAACATTCCTTGGGAAAGACTCATAATCATTATTCATCAACCTCATATGTAGTGGGAGCATTTCCTAAAACAAGTTAGTGAAAATTCATGACACCCATCTCTAATGGTAACTGTCATATCCTCTCTTTAATTCTTGGGGATACAAAATTGATAGCATCTACTCCTTAAACCATCCTTGGATAGATTATGAAGAGATGCCAGATACTGAAGTTAATGTGGGCACCATGGTCCAAATGGAGGTAAGTGACAGTGAACTCAACAACAAAACCTCTAGAATCAAAATCATAGCATCCAAAGAAGAAACCACAAACATAGACGATATAGAACCCTCTAGGACATAACCAAAACCATCAAATAGTCTAGAAGAATACAAAGCATTGTTATCTTTTGGGGCTACTCGAAAAGTGTTTTCACCTAGCTAGGAGAGCGCTAAGTCTCCTAGTCCCTTGGAGATGCTTGATGGACATATGGATGTCTCAGTTTAGGTGGGATTCTTGACCATGGACAGAGTGCTAGCATGAAACACTTACCTAGGAGGTTGTTATCCTAATTCACATCCGCAAACACATCACTCTGATAAAATATGAACTCTCAATCACATCTACTTCTATTAACTGTAAGAAATACATGCAGTGACTCAAAACTGGAATCAATCCACCACACACTCTGCCTTGATTTTATAGGACAATATTTCTAGTTTTTTTACAACAATAGAACCATCTTTTTGGACCACCTTCTAAGACTATCTTCTTAAAACAAAGTGCCCAACCAACATGAAAGGCTTCCTAAAATAGAAAATCCTAAAGCTGTCTAGAGGAGCACACCAAAATTGCATGAGAGGAACCCTTAAATGGAGTGCCCAACATGGAGAAAACAAATTACATAAATGCATGTGTCCTCTAGCCTGGAAAAAGTGCCCCATCTAATATTGGAAGAACTCTCTCAAGTGATTTTCCAAATTCAGAAAATTATGCTAAAAATAAAACAACTCTAATTCGTAACTGTTCTAAATTGAACTATGAACAACACTTTCTAAACAAAAAGCACATTCATTAAAGAAAATAGAAAGAACAAGAAATAGCCCAACACCCTCTGCCAATGTCACATAACTTCCCTTCACCCTCTATGACTGTCACATGACTTCCTAGTGCACTCTACCACTGTCTCATAACTAATGTATGCTTAGAGGCTTCTTCGTCTGTACCATCATACACTTTTGCACCGAGATCAATGTAGGTTTTCTTGAGTGCACTAGGTTGTGGGGAGATACCTTTTGAGCAACCAAGTAGCACTAATATTGTGGTCTTTAGACCTCAGTCACAGGGTTTGCCACATTTGAAGGTTGGAGTTCAAATTTCTTCAAATTTCAAAGTCTTCTTTAAATTCGGCTAGGATATACCCTGTTGGCAACTATGAGGACTAGTACATGAGATGGACCACACTGCGGCAAGAAAGGGGCCAAGAAGTTCCGGAGTTCACCAATACCTTCCATACCTTACGCACCAATCTAGGTATCAAAGAATCTGAACAACATTTGGGTCTGAAATACTGTGGGGATCTAGACAGGTACATCCAAACCGAAATGGATTTTCTGGACATCTCATCACTTGGTGTTTCTTATCGATATGTTGTTAAAATCAAGAAGAAATTTAAGCACCAGAATAAACAGGAGTTCAGGTATGCAAATCCGTAACAACAAAAGTATGACAAAGACAACAATAACAAATAGTCTTCTGAAAACTAGTCCAAGACATAGGAAAATAAGGGTCATGGGAAGACCAAGAAGGACACTGGAAAATGGTGTGATTTCCACAAAAGCCCCTGGAACAACACCTATGAATGTCTCTCAAAACATTCATTGGTGAACAAGATCAAAGACAAGGAGCCGAACCTTGATTCAGAATCTGATTCTGAAAATAATGGTAAAGGACATATCATTGATGCAGACCCCACTGCTATTGTTGCAACCACAACAATTCAACCAGAAGAACCAACAGATCCTGAAGAGGGGGAGTGATTTTTTCATTCATGGATGTGGGTGAAGGGGACCCCACTGCATTTTATTTTTGATAGCGAAAGCCAGAAGAACCTCATCTCAACAAAGGTCATCAAATAGTTGGGATTGTTGACAACACCACACCCGCAACCATACAACATCGGGTGGCTTCGTCGAGGAAGAGATCTCTGTGTCAGCCAACAATGTTGATTTTCAGATGACATCCAACCCTTCAAGGATGAGGTATTATGTGATGTTTCCCCATTAGATGTTTGTGATGTTCTCTTGGGCCAACCATATATGTGGAAGCGCCATGTTATTTATGAGTCTCAACCTCATAGTGTCATTGTTTCTTTGGGGGGTCATCTCTACAGAATACCAGAGGTATTTCTGATTACTGTTCCACCTAAAATGTGTTGCAACATAGTATCTCATACTACAAAATTCAACTTCTTCACAATCTATTCAAAAGGATAACAGAAGGACACTGCAACCACTACAGCCTCACCCCAAGCACCTTCTATACAACAAAAGCAGGTCGACAGGGCTGCAACAAAGCACAAAGATTCCTTCTACACACTGTCCTCTCATGTATCTCAACTTGTTGAATAGTTTTAGCCTCAACAGGTACGTGTCAGACTTCCACAAACTGAGCAACACAATGTCTCCAGCAAGGCAAGTAGCTCACCAAGATGTAGATTCAGCAAATGCTTTTCCCTCCCCCTTGGGAACTCAATGTAATAGAGAAAATTTCTTCCTAAGTATGGATTATTGATCTAGGTGGATATCAGTCGCCACCCACCTTTTTCGACCGGCTCAAAACAGTTTTCTGGCAATTTGGGCAATTTACTATTTTTAGCAGTTTTTAACTTTCGGGGCCATTTTGAGGGCCTAAATGAATATTTTTCTGGATCGTGATTCTCAATGATAGCCTATAGAATTATTGAGGCCCCAAAATTAATCTCCTCGACAATACCTTTCCAACGGGATATCATATGCCTAAAACGGAGATTGTATGCAAAAGTTACGACCCCGAGAAGTTAATGCACTAACTTACCCAAACGGGGCCCACATCACTTTTGGCACTTCATCTCCTAGGGATAGGTTTTTGGATGTCTAGCGTTTTTTTCATTCCTTATTATTGTAAAAAGGCCTTCAAAGCCTCATTGTAATCATCTTCTTGCGAATGCGAGTAGCTGTCACATCTCTTCTCAGAGATAGGCTGCCACCATTCTAGCGAGTCTTTCACTCTATATTTTTACAGTCTCTGTACATTTCTTTGATTAATAGAAATCATGTATTACTGTATATCTGTGTTTATGGTTGCATCTCTAATACATTTCTTTTATATTATTGAATATATGTGATATCTCTGTGCATTTATTTATTATATCTTCGCTCTCATTTCGTGCCGAAAATAATCCGGATCAATAGATTTGAACATCTTGCCTTTAGGTTCCTATGACTATCTAATTGGGATGTATTGGTTGGACCAAAATCATGCTCTCCTGGACTGTCATAACAAAGCATTTAATTTCTTGTATGAGGAAGGGAAACTAAGGAAAGTGCAAGGAATTCCCAGGGCAGTAACCATCAGAGAAATTTCAGCATTGCAGCTGAAGAAATGTTACAGAAAAGGGTGTCAAATATTTGCAGCTCATATGAAAGAGACACCTAAGGATAAGGTGAGAAATTTGGAAGACTATGCAGTCTTGAATGAATTTGAAGATGTATTCAAGGAAGTACCAGGGCTACCCCCAAAAAGAGACATTGATTTCTCTATAAATCTAATGCTTGGAGTAGGTTCAGTGTCAAAGACTCCTTACAGAATGAGTACACCAAAATTGAAGGAGTTTCAAATTCAGCTTGAAGAACTTCTGAAGAAGGGGTATACACGCCCAAGTGTGTCACCTTGGGGTGCCCCAATATTTTTTGTGAAAAATAAATATGGAAAATTAAGATTGTGCATTGACTTCAGATAGTTGAATAAAGTGACTTCAGCAAGACCGCCTTCAGAACAAGGTATGGTCATTATGAGTTCACAGTGGTGCCATTTGGGTTGTCAAAAGCACCAACTTTTTTCATGTGCTTAATGAATGGTGTTTTCCAAGAATATTTAGACAAGTTTTTCATTGTCTTTTTGGATGACATTATTATATATTCTAAGTGAAAGGAAGAGAATGAACATCATTTGAGGATGGTGTTGCAAGTATTAAGGGAGCATCGGTTGTATGCCAAATTGAGAAAGTGCTCATTTTATCAGAAACAAATTCATTATTTGGGGCATATGATTTCAAAGGATGGGATAACAGTGGATCCTGAAAAGATAGAATCCATTAGAGAATGGTCAGCGCCAAAGAATGTGATGGAGGTGAGATCATTCATGGGCCTTGTAGGCTACTACAAAATATTTATTGAAGGATTCTCAAAGATTGCACACCTAATCACTTCCTTGCAAAGAAAGTGTGTGAAGTTTCAGTGGACACTGGATTGCGAAAAGAGTTTCCAACACTTGAAACAATTATTGACAAGTGCTCCAATACTAAGGATTATAGACCCAAATGAAGACTTCATTGTATGCACAGATGCATGTAATGAAGGACTTGGTGGATTCCTCACTCAAAATGGTTTTGTTATATGTTATGAATCAAGGAAGTTGAAGGAGCATGAAATAAAATATGCCACTCATGATTTGGAGTTGGCAGCCATAGTGCATGCCTTGAGGAAATGGAGACACTACCTCATGGGAAAAAGGTTTGAGGTAACAACAAACCACAATGGCTTGAAATATTTATTTAATCAGCCAAATCTAAATGCTAGGCAAAGCAGATGGTTAGAATTTCTAAGCGAATATGACTTTGATATAAAGCATATCATGGGGAAAGAGAATAAAATGGTTGATGCACTCAGTAGGAGGGTGCATGAAATACATGCTATAGCCATTAGCATGTATCAAACTGATATTAAAAGAAAAATTCTGGAGGCTGTAAATGCAGATCTGCAATATAGAGAATTGGTAGAAAATCTACAGTAGGGTAAGATGCCACAAAAGGTGGATATTTATAATTTGGGAATAGATGGAATATTGTTGCACAAGAACAAAAATTTTGTTCCAAATGTCTAGGACTTGAAACGTATGATTTTGCATGAAATGCATAATGTCCCTTATGCAGGGCACCCTAGATATCAAAAAACTGTGGTAGCGGTCAAGAGCCATTACTTTTGGCCAGGTATGAAGAGAGAGATCATAGAATACATCGCTAGATGTATGGAATGCCAGAAAGTTGAATATGAGAATAGGCACCCAACAAGGTTGTTGTAACCTTTGCCCATTCTTGAATGGAAGTGGAAAGTGGTGACAATGGATTTTATTATGGGATTGCCCAGAACAGGAAAGCTACATGATTCGATCATGGCGGTGGTGGAAAAGCTTACAAAAGATGCCCATTTTATTCCACTGAAAACTACTCACAAGGAAGTAGATGTTGTTGATATTTTCATGAAGGAAGTGGCACGATTTCACGAAATTCCTAAAACAATTGTGTCTGACAGAGACCCAAAATACACCTCAAATTTCTAGAAGAGATTGTTCAAAGGATTCAGAATGAATCTGAACTTTAGTACAACTTATCATCATGAGTCTGATGGACATACATAGAGGGTCAACAGAGTGATAGAAGACATACTGAGAATGTATGTGATGGAAAAACCATCGAAATGGGAGGACTACCTGCACTTGGTAGAATTCACTTACAACAATGGGTATCAGGCATCGTTGAAGATGAGCCCATTTGAAACACTTTATGGCAGAGAGTGAAATACTCCAGTGAGTTGGGATAATCCAGCTGATAGGACTATAGTTGGGCCAGAGTTGCTTAAGGAGATGGAGGACCGAATGATAAAAATTAAGCAGAATTTAAAAGTTGCCCAAGACAGGAAGAAAAGTTATTCTGATAAGAACAGAACCCACAGAGAGTTCAAAGTGAGTGATCATGTTTTCCTGAAGGTGAAAGCTAACAAGAGTTCCCTAAAACTGGGAAGCTGTGCCAAGTTGCAGCCAAATTTTGTGGGCCATTTGAAATCCTAGAGAGGATTGGTCTAGTTGTTTATATGATTGCATTGCCTGCATCTATGTCTGTTCATAATGTAATCCATGTATCCTTGAAAAATAAATATATATACCTGATGCTAATCATGTTATTGATTGGAATTTGATTCAGGTGGAGCAAGAAGGCACTTTCCGAGTGCATCCGGTGCGCATTATGGACCGGAAAATCAAGCAGCTCCGGAATCAAGCCATAGGGCTTGTAAAGGTCCAATGGACTTGGTATGGTCCTAAGGACGATACTTGGGAGCATGAGGATGCAATGCAGACATAATACCTGCATCTTTTTGAGGATTTTTGAAAATTTTGTTGTATATGGGTAGATGGTGCACTGAGGATAGTGCATAAATAAGGGGACGGGATTGTAATATCCCTCGGTTGAACCCAATTGTAAATGTAATGTAAGTGTACTTAATTTGGTGAGCTATTTTGACATCATTTTGTAATGCACCTTTCATGGCATAGTGCTCACATGTACTGCGCAGTAAAATGATGTAGTGCGCACATTCCCGGATACTGTGCACAGTAACTAAAATGCGCACAGTATGGAGGTCAGCGAGCCTTGTGTATATGATATGTGTTATAGGCTAGTGATCTAGTTATTATAATATGGGATGCTTATGTTTTGGAATTAGGCCAGAGAACCTAGATGTTAAAGGCCAGTGCGCCTATTTTGTATATTTCTCATGTTTAATATAAAATATATCGTTGCGCGCAGACTGACCATGATAAAATATATGGGGGACTAAACTTCACCAATTAGGGAAACGGAGGGCCAAAAGTTAAGGGAAAGGGATAAGCTAGAGAGCTTAAGCCAAAAAGGAATATTATATTAATATTTCTTAAAACATAAAGTATGGATAATTATTTTATCCTAAGTTCTAAAAGTTGGGGACAAGTGTACCAAAGTAGCTCCCAACATGACAAGTGTTAAGTTGGGGACATGCATAGATATCATGGGGACTTAGCTCATTTTGACCTTCACCATCATTCTTACGATCATCTCTCCCACGACTCCTTCCATCATTCAGTCATCCAGTCAATGATTCCATGACCATTTCACACATACAGTCAATTATCCTTTAGACATTCATTTCACTCTATCTAAACCTGTTTCCATAACCATTTCCTGTTGGTGTACCTGGTTATATTGGGAGAGGGATCGAAGAGGTGGGTTTTCAGGCCCATGATCAATTCTTTGAGTGAGAGAATTGCTGGGAATTGATTTCCTAAAGGTGCTAAACTGCAACTATAGTGCTCTGAGACTTCCTGTCCGACCTGTTGCTGAAGCCCTGGAAGGGAAGTGGGGCAGCCGAAGGACTGTTGAGTAGAGAAGGGGCACACTTCCTTGGGTGGGATAGGCATGTGGGGAATGAGATTTTGTAGGTTGATAGTTGAGTGAGCACCTGAGACAGAGTCTCTGTTGTTGTCTCTGAGCCTTTAGCCTGGTTAGGAATCCCTTTACCCAGGTGGAGTTTAGTCCCAGCTCGGGGGTGACTCACTGTTGAGAGTGATGAACAGTGTAGTCTAAGGCTGGGAGGTTCGTGGACAGTCTACACGTAGTTGGTGACAATCTTCCCAAGATAAGTACCAATCGTGTGACAAATTTACATGTTGCGTTGTTATTTACATGTTTATGTTACGGTTTATCATATGTGTGATTATAATTGTCTGTATGTTTATGGGTATTTCCCTGTATATGTTTCATGTCTGTGTTTGTTGTTATTTCAGTATGAAATCATATATTTACAGAATGTAATTAATTGTTTACGTTTATATGGAAATCGTTCGCAAGAGTGTTGTATGTATATGTTATAATTGCAAGCAGTTTGAAAAGAAAATTTATGTGGCATAGCTCAATTGAATACTGGGTATGTTACAGTATGTTCCACAGTGAGAGAATGAAAGTGTTCCCTCGTGTAGTGTGGCCCAACCATGGGTGGTCGGGGACTTTATAGGATATATTGGTCCCAACGGCTATATTTCTTCGTCATGGTGAAGTGCCATATGTCGTTGTTTTGATATCTCAGCGAAGTTCAAATTCTGTAATTTTTCTTTCTGCGAGATATCCTCTAGAACCTCCTGTAACCTTTCAGTATTATCCCTTTTCTTTATTAAATTTCTATCCTTCTTTCCAGTGAGCTTTGCCTCAGTAATGCTTTTCTCATTCTGATTTGTTTCTTCTTTGGTCTTAGTTACTTCACTCTGTTGAAATTATTTCCTAGGGTTCCTAGATAATACTTCTTCTGTGTCTGGGATAGGTAATTCAATATCCTAAGGATCATCTAGTGTTATCTTAGCTTTGACATCCGAGATTCTAGTATTAAATATCTGCGATCTGCTCTTCTGTTCCTCAATCAAGTGCACGATCCTTCTGGTCATAAAGTATTTTAACTCTTGCTTCTTCTGTTCCAAAAATTCTTCTTCTTCCTTTCATCTGGCTTGATCTCTATCAATCCAAGGTTTTCCTATTAGCATGGTAAATGGGGCGCTATATTCAAAAAATTTAATAATCTCAAAGTATTCTTCTGTCGAAGTTCCATTGACAGTCATGGGTATCCGAGCGAGCCTTCCACATAGGTTTACTATATTTCCTTTGAATAAACTTATTCCTCCTAGTGAAGGGATCATAGCAGGCCTTCCTATAGCTTCCCATGTTCTCTCTGGAATAGTATTCATCTGTGTTTCCTCATCCAGAACACAGCCAATGTCAAAGTCCCCTATTATTTCTTTGATGCGTTCCTTCTCTTTGAAGATCTATGATAAGTTGACATGTCGGTGGCCATTCAGGGTTTCTTTCATTTGTAGCAATACTTTCTTTAATTATTTCTAGGGTTCTTCCTTTTCTGGAGCTACCTTAGGGCTCTCTTGACTTAGGTTCATTCCTTCATGCCTAGCGATCATTCTAGGGCAATCCAACACTTCATGGTCTAGGGATTTACAACAAATAAAACTAGGTCTTTCACCAGGGCATTCCTTAGAAAGATGTCCTAGCCTCCTGCAACTGTAACAAAGGGTTAATCCTCTCTTTCTTTTCAATGATCCCTAGCCTCTTCTATACTACGCACTAGGATCATGGTAGCTAACCTGCAACAAATTCTTTCTAGGATCCTTCATCCATTTGTTATTCCAAACATTCTTTCTATGCATAGGTATAACATATCTTTCATTATTCTTATCAAATCTATTCATATCAAACTTTTTTTCATCTATTAGTGCCCTAGTTTTTAAGCTAGGACAGAATCTATCAAACATACCTAGATTCATACTCTAGAAATAAAAAATTTCCACTTATCTTACTTTTAAAGAGCACAAACCTTCCATATCTATTTTTTTTTTAACTATTCTTACCTTTATCAGATCACAGAGCTTGCAGATCTTACCTCTTTTAGTAAGACGTTTCCACTTTTACCTTTCTTAGAGCACAAAGCTTTCAGATCTTGCTTCTTTTCTTTTGATCCAACCTCCTTTCTTTAGATCAGGCTTCTTTCCTTCATATCTGGCCTTCTCTCTTTAGTACATAGCTTTTCAGATCAAGTAGAATACTGCACACTAGCGCACAAATCTACGCATAGAGATTTCACAATTTCAGGATGAATCTTTGCACATAGATTCCTCTTTTTAAGTTCCCAACAATCACGGTTTCAGGTCCCGACAACAGAACCATTTGTTGGCACAGGGGTAGACTAAGGGTTCAATGCTACAAGAGCGCACTAACAAAACCCTAACTACCATCCCTTTCGACAACACATGCAAAGTAGATGAAGTCTCACCCGAGGTAGAGGCAGGGATGGTTACAGGACTCAAGTGTCTGCAACATTAGTTGGGACACAGATATATGATTGTACAACTTAGTAAATCACTTAGCACCATCATTTCTTTAACATTCAATCATTATCTACTTCGTTGATAAAACAGAGCCTCGCAGTATTCACAGTAATCTACCATATATGAGAACTTAGCACAAGTAAAATAGGTCGGACATAATTGATCAAGCATTGAGCATATTTAGGTATATTATATCTAACATTCCATACATCATTAGCACTGATCATAAGCAGATCTATATAATCATTTCAAATCACTAATCAAGAAGACATAAATACATTCAGACAAGCACCAAGCAAGATAACACAGTGTTTACATGGTTCACCCCCACCCTAGGGCTATGTCCACCAACTCTTCTTCTTTATTATCTTCAATCAGTCATCTACATGCATAGAGCCATACAAACCCTACTCTACATAGGACAGGAGATCTGCGCACACATCGCCAGATCCTCCTTCCCCGAGTTAGGTTACAGAAAAAAAGCTTCTACTCACTCTCTTACATTCACTTGCACTCAACCTTGCAAGTCTAACACAGCATGCACAAAGAATATACAACTATTACTTGCACTTGACACTTAGCTCATAGGCCCTTTCCTGCATCACCTAGGTATTTATTTATACATTACAAAATAGGCCTAAACATGGGTAAACCCATGGCCCGACATCCCTTTCTTGTTACATATTCCCAACAACCCAAAAAGAGGCCCAAAAGGGGCCCGAGATACCGAGATCTCCTCTTTGTCTTGTGCTCCTCCTTTGATAGGCTTTCGAAGTCCAAAAATAGGTCAACATGACCAAGAAACTCCCAAAACTTGGTCAAGGGCCAACATACATGCTCATTTTTGCTGATGATTTCTCATGCTTCACGTGGATTTTCTTTCTTAGCAAAGAATCAAAGGTCTTTCAACACCTAAAATATTTCAAAGCCCTTGTTGAGACACAGTCATGAAATAAAATTAAAGTCCTATGAATAGATAATGTGGGAGAGTATGTCAACCATGAGATACAAAATATTTTTCATGAGGAAGGGATTCATTTTCAGCACATGGTTCCCTATACTCCACAGCTAAACAAAGTTGTTGAGAGGAAAAATAGATATCTAAAAGAGATGGCATATTGCATGCTACATGCAAATTCACTTCCAAAGATATCATGGGATGAAGAACCTAATTGTGCAACCTACATCCTAAACATATCTCCCCATATATTTTTCAAGGATAAGACCCCCTACGAGGCTTGGAGTGGCCTTAAACTGGAAGTTACCCACTTCCATATTTTCAGTTCACATGCATGGGCCAAGATTCCCTCTAAGAAGAGGAAGGCACTTGATCCACATAGAACGTAGTGTATATTTTTTGGATACCCCGATGGTGTGAAGGGATACAAAGTCATTGGTCTTTCCTCAGACTGACTCATCATTGAGCGAAGTGTCTAACTCGAGGAAAGTGTCTCGCATGTACCTCAACAACTGCATGCATAAACTTTTGTTCTTCCACTTGTCAGAGATGATGAGCATGCACATGTCAACTTTTCTTCAGATAAGATTTTTGATTCATAGGATTTAGATGATCTAGATACAGATTCAAAACAGTTAGATGCAAAGTCAGTGCATGCAGATGTAGATGAAAAGCCAGAGCAGAGGCCCAAGTGGGCCAAGACTACTCTTCAAGATGTAGGAGATCTTGTTGGGGATCCTGTTGATACTAGGAGGACTTGATATGATTTTGAGGATCCTCCTCTTGCACTCACTGCCACTAAAACGATGCCACCTAGGCATCTGTTCTTGTTCCAGTCTTTAGATACACAGTCCTATGGAGAGGCTGCTGGAAATCCATTTTGGGAATACGCCATGCAGGAGGAGTACAACTCCCTCCTTGAGAACTAGACTTGGGATCTAGTTCCCCTTACTTCAGGAAGTAAAATTTTCAAGTGCAGATGGGTCTATAGTACCAAGAGTGTAGTGGATGGATAGGTTAACAGATACAAATCTAGGCTCATCACCAAAGGCTTTTAGCAGGTGCATGGAATTAACTATGATGAGACATTCACTCTAGTAGAAAATATGGATTCCATACATTTAGAACTTGCGATTATGGAAACCAAGGGACGGGAAGTCCACCAGTGGACGTGAAGAATTCATTTCTTCATGGTGATATCTCTGAGGAGATCTATATGGAGAATCCCATGATATTTATGCAGGATTAATCTTTGGTATGTTGACTAAAGAAGTATCTTTATGGACTCAAGCAAGATCTGAGGGCATGGTATGCCAAGGTGGACTCCTACCTGTTGTCACAGAACTTTGTATGGTGTAAGTCAGACCTGAATGTTTACATGCTCAGGACGGTTAATTCACTTCTACTCCTACTTTTGTATGTTGATGATTTGTTGATCATTGGTTGCTCGACTTCAGTGGTTGTTGTAGTCAAGAGGATCGTGCATGATAGGTTCTTGATGACAGACATGGATCCACTACATTTATTCCTTGGAATCAAGATCAATCAGGATGCAACAAGAATCAAATTGTCTCAGGCCAAGTATGCACGAGATCTCCTTGAGATATTTCACATGACAGACTACAAGTCTACCCCGACTCCTTTCCTATCAGGATTCATACTTGACGATGGCGGGGACACGCCACTATTTGAAAATACACTATATAGACAACTACTGGGGAGCTTGTTGTATCTCACACACTCCAGACCATACCTCTCCTATGCAGTTGGAACAGTCTCTAGGTTCATGCAGGAGTTGCATATACTGCATTAGAAGGTTTCAAAGTGTATCCTTTGATACTTACATGGCGCCATCACCTTTGGGATTCACTATGAAACAAAATCTACATTATACCTCATCAGATTCACTGATTTGGACTAGGTTGGAGATATCATTGACCGCAATTCCACATCTGGTTACTCACTCAGTCTTGGTTCCAGACCTATCTATTGGTCGAGAAAGAAGAAGTCTTCTATTTCTCTATATTCAGTTGAGGCAGAGTACAAAGGGGTATTTAACATAACCATTCAAGCTATGTGGCTACAACATTTTCTCACTGAGTTGGGAATTCAATTTCATCGGTTGATCGTCATTCGGTGTGACAACCAAAGCACTCTGAAGTTATGCAGAGATCCAGTTTAGAGGAAAAGGACGAAGCACATCGAGATACACATGCACTAAATCCAGGAATTAGTACATGAGGGACCATCAACCTACAATTATGTCCTTCAGTAGAACAAACTACATACATCTTCACCAAGACCTTCACTAAGAAGAAGTTCCATTCTTTGTGTAGTTGTCTTGGAGTGAAGGACACAGTTTCCTAGCAACTGCCAGTTCTTCTTTTTACATACATTTTACTTTGAGGGGGGGGATTTACCATCAAGTTTTCCCTCTTTTCTCATTTATTTAAGTGTATTTTTTTTATTTGGGTACCTAACATGGCCTCGTTTCCTGGGCCCATTCTTTATTTTCACCATAGTAATGTTTAGGGGGGGTGTTGGAGATACTTCACAGACACCTAGGATTTCTTTTTCCTAAGGTTTTGCCTATGTTTATTAGTCAGTATTAAGTCTCCTATAGTTTAGGGAGAATATTCCTCTATTAGAATATTCTCTTCAGTTCACACTTTAGTTTGATCAGTTGAGTGGAGTCTAGATGCCACATTGGGATTATCACCATGCAGCATTGGGATCATCACCAACTAATGCGCATTGTCCTTGGGATCATCACCAGACTAGCGCATTACTCATGATTCCCTGATCTTATCCTCGCTTCACTCTTTTTCAGACAGTTAACTGAAGACTGAGAGACTAGTTAACTCAGAGTGGGTGGAAGTTCACTCCCGTAACTGCCTAAGGGACTAGACTAGGTGGCAGTTTACTCTTGTAACCATGGGTGTGTGTCCAGATCACTCTAGACCACCACTATGGTGCATTGGATTCTCTTATAGTGAACATTATTTGATTTATACAAAGTATATCATGTGTAAATTATCATTCATTCATTTGGTTAATGAGAATTATTCCATTCTTTCTCTCATGCTTCTCTTTTCTCATATTTTCTCTGTAAATTGTGTATGTCATTTGCTAGCTAGATTTATTTTATGCGGGTTCAACACATTTATAAACTTCGCTGATGGATAGTGTAGCTTCTATTCATATGAAAGGGTCACATAAATCACTCACCAGTCTAACAAAGAAGAACTAACTATTGCAAATACAAGTTGGGGGTAATGACAACTATGTAGTCAAAGGAGTTGGAACAACTTCATTTCAAATGAAATATAGAAATCCACTAAATATGAGTGAAGTGTTTTATGTACCTGGATTGAAGAAGAACTTACTTTCTATATCTTCCATGGAAGATAGATGGTATGCAGTGGAATTTGTTGATCAGAAGGTTCTTGCTTGGCCAAACAGATTGAGTCTTGACTCAGTAAAAGTCACTGGGACTTGTGATGGTAGTCTCTACAAGATGACAAGTTAGACAACTCATGCCCTGGTACATGACAATGACAATCTATGCGAACTTTGGCATAGGATATT
The DNA here is from genome assembly GCA_009831015.1 of Picea engelmannii. NCBI lineage: Eukaryota > Viridiplantae > Streptophyta > Pinopsida > Pinales > Pinaceae > Picea > Picea engelmannii. The sequence goes on from ML788494.1 coordinate 363,624, forward strand.
TAGACACCTACATCACCAGGCACTGCTAGTATTGAGGAAAATGGTTATAGGTCTTCAAAAGTTCAGATTTGAACACTAGAGAGTATGCAGAGGTTGTGAACTTGGAAAGAATGCCAAGGTTTCTTTTCTAAGTAGTGAAAACAGGTCCAAGAAGATCCTAGATCTCGTACATTCATATGTGTGTGGACCAATGTAAGTTCCATCCGCAAGTGGTTTTTGATATTATGTGACCTTTATTGATGATTATTCTAGGAGGACATGGATTTACTTCATAAATACTAAGGATGAAGGCTTTAGTAAATTTAGGGAGTTTAAATCTCTAGTGGAGAATCAAAAAGGAAAGAAGATCAAAGTTTTAAGGTAAGAAAAAAGAGGTGAGTATACCTCCAATGAGTTCAAGAAGTTCTATAAGTAAGAATGGATTAAGAGGGAGATCACAGTACCTTTAAACCCACAACAAAATCGAGTTGCAAAGACGAAGAATCAAACCATAACCAAAGCTACCAAGGCAATTTTACATGGCCAGGATCTACCCATGATGCTTTGGGAAGAAGCATGCAACATTGTAGTTTATTTTCAAAACATGATTCCTCATAGGATCTTGGAGGACAAGAATCACAAGGAGGCATTCACAGGAATGAAACCCAAGATAGGGAATATGAGGATCTTTGGTTGTCTAGTATACATTCATTTTCCTAAGGAGAAGAGAATGAAGTTGGAACCTTCTAGTAGAAAGGGAATGTTTGTAGGATACAACAAGACTTTGAGAGCCTACTGTATCTACATTCTAGGAAAACAATATGTTGAGGTTAGTGGGAATGTTAGGTTTGAGGAGGACTTGTCCTTCAGGACCTTCCTTGAGATTATAGCAAGTGGTGAGGAGAAGAAGGATCCAAATATTGAGGAAGGTACAATCCCTTTCAGTACAGAGGAGTGGACCTCAAATAATGAGGAGGAGTGAGAAGAGTTTTTGGATCTAGTGGATGATCTGGACATGAGACCTAGATGGATTCGAGAGACATTGAAGGTTGTTGAGGGACATAAATCCCATAGAGACACCCACAAAGAGAATACCTATGGAAAGATTTGGATCATATGTGGTTCTTATGAGCAATATCATTGAATTTGAGCCTTCCAGTTTTGAGGAAGCACTAGGCCATTAGGTTTGGAAGGATTCCATGATGGAGGAGTACCAATCCATGATGAATAATGATGTATGGGATATAGTTATGACACAAAAATGGAAGTTGATAGTGAATTCGAAGTGGATATACAATATGAAGCATACTACATATGGAAGTATTGAGAAGTATAAGGCAAGGTTTGTAGCAAGAGGGTTCTCCCAAAAAGAGGGAGTAGACTACGAGGAGACCATTGCTTCAGTGGCCAAATATACTTTTATCGGGATGGTTTTTTTATCTCACTTTAGTTATGAAGTGGAATATCCATCAAATGGATTTGGAGACAATGTTTCACAAAGGTGTGATTTAGGATGAGGTACATGGGAGGAAAACACATTCATGTAGGTTGAAGAAGGCATTGTATGGACTCAACTAGGCACCTAGCACATGGTACTAAAATATTTATGGTATTTGTAGAGCTTAGCCTTCAGCAAGAGTGATGTAGACCCAAACCTATATCTTCTACAAGTTGGTAAGGATCCTCTCATATTGGTTCTATATGTTGATTATTTGTTTCTCATAGGGGTTGAGAAACTCATTACCAGGTGCAAAATGGAATTGGCCTCAGAATTTGAGATGAAGGATATTGGATTGATGCATTACTTCTTGGGATTAGAGTTGTGGCACAAGCCAAAAGATATGTTCCTTGGACATGGGAAGTATGCAGTTGAGATACTGAAGAGATTTGGGATGATGGACTATAAGTCCATGATGATACCCATGACCACCAATATGAATCTGTTGGGGGATTTAGATTTAGACTTGGTGGATCTCATGATGTATATAAATTTTATTGGGTCATTGATGTATCCATTCAATACTAGACCAGATATATGTTTTTTTATCAAGACCTTGAGTTAGTTCATGGTAGAACCAAGGCAGGTGCATTGGGTTGTAGCAAAACATGTTCTCATGTACCTTTGAGGTACGATTGGATTTGGTTTGAGATATGTTGTAGATTATGGAGTAAGGTTGCATGGATATTCATACTTATATTGGGTAGGTAGTGCAGTTGACAAGAAGAGAACTGGTGGTTTTTTTAACCTAGGATCAGCAATGGTTTCCTGGTGCAATAGGAAACAGACTTCTGTGGTATTGATCTCAGCAGAGGCATAGTATATGGCATCTATTTTGGTGATTTTTTAGGCTATCTGGATTCACAAACTTCTTGCAGAATTATTTTTCCAAGAGTTGGATCCCACCATGATTCACTGCGACAATCATAGTTGTATCAAGCATTGAGATCATATATCACTTCATTAGAGATAAAGTACAAAAGGGAGCAATGAAGCTCCAACACATTTCTAAAGAAGAGAATATTTTATATATTCTCACCAAACCCATAGTGAAGGGGAAATTTGTTTACTTCAGAAAAAAAACTAGGAGTGTTGGAGAATACCTCCCTCGCTAAGAGGGAGTGTTGATTTTCTGTAGCTTCAGGTGGTATTCCCACAAGAGTCCAAGGTGGTAGGCATGTGGGAATATTCATTGGCACTAGATCATCCTTTAGTTTCAATGAAATATTCCTTGGTATGAGGCTAGGACTTCATGTGAAAGTTGTTGGGCTTTGTGGGCTTCTATGGGGGTGACACACCCAAAGAGGAATACAATATTCTAATTAATTTTTTATTTTACGAAGGGCTTCTAAACTCACTCATCGGACTTGTATATAAAGCAGAGAAGTCATTGTGACATTTATCATTGGGACATCATGGAGTTAGAATAAGTGAGAAAAAACCTATGCTAGGGGGAAATAGTGGCAAGGAAAGTTATGCAGCTAGGAAATCTGACCTAGGGTTTCTGGATCAAATGTGGAAAGTGAGGAAGGATGCATGTGCGAATAAAGACAATCCATGCATGTATGCGGTTTTCAGTGGGAACATTCATGTATATACATAGGTTGTAGTGGGAACATTTGTGTACGTATGCAGGTTGCATTGGGAATAGTCATGTATGTATGTGGGTTGTAGTGGGAACATGTGTGTCCGTATGTGGGTTGCAGTGGGAACAGTCGCATACATCCATACACAGTTTTTTTTTCTAGATAGGTACAGGTCCATACAATCTAACAGGTGACATTCACAGATCGTGCAGGTGGTATGCAACATATTTGTGGGCAAATGATATTTCTAGTATATTTTTTGAGGTTTTTTTTTCTGATTTCTATGGTTATTGGAGGAAAAGGTTGTTCTCATGTTTTGGTGATATTTGTATTGGCTAGGAGGGTTAGTTTTATCCTATGGATTCCTAAAATTGATAAGTTTACAAAACTGAAATTTGTGTCTGATATGTGTTGATGATTCATCTGTGATATTTTGTGTTTACTTTTCATATAATTTCAGTCAATAATTTTCAGTGTAAAATTATTCAGTGATAACAACTTGGGTTTTCACTGTTAGATCACTAGGAAGCAATTTTCAGATCTGAAAATTAGTCACATAGAGTTGCATGTTAAAATTGATAATTCTTCTTGTTAATATTATAAGAATGCATACATTATTTGAATACTTCTTCCCATGTCTTCTATGGTTGTAGCCTCTATGATATTGTGCATGGTCTTCATTTTGTCTTCTCCGTGAGGGAAATCCTTGTACATATGATCTTCTTTGCATCCCCAACATTTGATTGGTGGTCATCCCATTTTCCCTAGTATTCTTATCTCTTGGATTCATTCTTAGAAGACTGATCTTATTTATTTGTATTAGGACTATTTATAAAAGTAGGTTTGAATCCCTTCCTCTAATTAAATTTCTCTTTCTTCTTATTCTTCCATGATTTTTGCAAATATTCCCTGCTCTTTCCTTGCTCATACAGCTACTTAGCCTTTCTAATGGTCTCTATCAAATTCCTAGACTCATCATATTGAATCTTCTCTTTATAAAAGGATGGAATTCCACTCAAAAAACTTTGTGTCTTCACCTTCTCATCCTTGATAAACCCCACATACTTCAACAATTCCAAGAAATTGTTTTCATATTCCCCCACGACCATGCTTCCTAATCCGACTTTAAATAACTCTTGCATATTATTTTCATAAAAGTATAAAAGATATTCCTAAGAATATATATTGAAATGCCTCCAAGTGATCGTACTCTCATTAATGTGTTCAACTTGCTTCAACTTATCCCACCACATAGTAGTTTTTCCATGCAAATGGTATGTGGCAATCCTGGCTTCTAGGTTAGATGAGTAGTTGTTCAACTGAAAATAATTCCTGATTCCAAGAAACCGGGATTCAACATCATCTTCCTTTTCTCTTTCACTGTCAAAGGATGGTGGCTTAAGCTTCCTCATATCTCCTTGAAAACTGTCCAATTCATGTCTTTTTCTTTTGTGCCTAACATGAGACACTTCTCAACTACTTATGGAGTCCTTAAACATATAAAATTTTCTTGTTGAGTAAGGAGGTGAGTGATGTCTATGAGTTATGCTAACAATTGTTGATTGACCATTTCTTCTATAGTTATTTCTTCTTTAATGATGTCTACCCTCTTCCTCTTGTCTTCAGTCTAATCCATTCTTTTTTTGCCTCTGCAATTGATTTAGGCTTTGCATCATTTGAACATTTATTTGATTTTGTTCTCTCATCATATTCTCATTGTTTTATTTGTAACTCCACACTTATATTCTCAGGATTCTCACAACTTCTGTTAATGTTTCTTGTTCCCCTATGCTCCAATGCCCATTTGATTATGTCTCTACATTACCAACACTGATTTTTTGTCCTTTGGCTTCTCTCTCATGACTGAAGGCTCCCTCTCCTTCCTCCATGTCCCAAATTTTCATTCTTATATTGAACTAATATTTTCATTTCCCCTAATTCTACAAAATGTGCAAACGACCATTTTTGTTAGAATTATTCTTATTATATAAATTTGTCAATTAATTCTATAGGTCTCTTTTCTGCTCAGATCTTAAAGAATTATATAATAATTTTCCAAATTATAATAATTAAAGTTTATTATCGTGTGAATAATATTTCCAATGAATATACTCATGCCTCATTACGATCTTTGAGATGAAAGTTATGGAAAATTGAAAAAGCCATCTTCACCCCATTTGTGAATTTTATCCACTTGTGTAATTTTATTGAAAGGCCAACTTCTATCAACTATAGAAGAAAATATGTCAGAAACTAGAGAAACGTTTTTATGAGACATAGATAATAATAATGACATTAAATTCACAACAATTCTCATATTTTTAATTTGATGTTCTTGTCAAAAAATGCAACAATCTGGAAATGGCAACTTTTGTCCTTTTTCACCCCTTTTTCGAGACTTGGAATTTTTAGCAAAACTAACTATCTCTCAATCTATGCACTTCTGGAAAAATTTCACTAAACCAAAGTTGTTTATATTAATGATTATATAATTTCAAGTAAATAAATTTTCCATTTTTGTGATTTGGAATCACTTTTGCTCCTCTGAAAATATCAAAAATCCCAAAAACTTTTCTTGAAATATTGGATTTTGTCCAATTTCAGCATCCCCATTCCAATCCCATTAGAATTTATTCAATTCATTCATGGATTATTTTCATGTATTCTTTCTGGACTCTCTCCAAGAATTTCATATTAATCTGGAACTCTACCAATGATTTGGACCCAAATATTTAAAAACCACTATTTTGTAATTTCTGACAAATCTAAGAAGAAATTGACAAGGGCCCTCTTTGGAATTTTTGTAGATCCCCTCTCCATGGAAAAAACCCGAAAGTTTCATCTTAATTGACTTAATTTGCTCCAACTATGGAAAAAGTAAGAAAATAGCTCCAGACTTGTCTTTTTTTTAAATTGATGGACAGTCTTGCCTACGTGGAAATCTACACCGTCGATCTCAAATCAAAAGAAATATGGACAATTTATCTTCCTAAATTGCCAATATGATCGTCATCCATCATCCCTTCTCCTTGGAAAACATGTCTTTGAACCAACCGACCCGACCTTTGGCCATCGACCATCGACGATTTTCATTTGACTGAATAAAACACCTTACCGATTTGGCCTACCTGACCATTGGCCATCAATCATTCCTATTGACTGATGTAAACACTCCTCTAATTTGGATGACACGACCATCGAACATAGACCACTTTTTTTTGTTAACGTGGCAACTATGGACATGGCATGACACATGGATTGTGATGTGGGATGACATGTAGACTCTAACATGGCATTCAATCTAACATCGCACAACATGTGTGTTGATGTTTTGGTAGTTGTGGGAGGTATTAACCTCCATGTATAAACCTTTTACTAGAATAGAATATTCTGGAAGCAAGAGAAAACCTAAAGAGATGTGTGAAAACCTTGGAAGACAAGTCGACTCATCAAAATAAGTAATATTGAAGTATTATTTGAAAAAAAGGATAGGTCAGCCCTACTTGAAGAGGCACCTCTTCACCTCGACAGATTAGTATAAATAGAAGGCTCTTGAGGTCATTTGTTAACACAATGACACTTAATAAAGTGGTGTGAAATCTAGAGGAGGAGTGTAGTTGCAACTACTGCAGCTTGGTAATGGTCTTGTTTTATGGTTTTGGAATTTCTTCTTGATGCACTATCCTTGGAGAAAGGTGCTCTCTCTCTTGGTTTATATATTGGTTTTAGTATGGTCCATGGATTCCCATAATCATTTTATCCTTCAAAGGTTACAGTACTTAGGGTTGGATGCATGTTTATAGTTTGGTGACAATGTTGTAGCATTGTCTATGGTTAAACGAGCACAATATTCTACCAGGTTATTGGCCTAGACCACCTTCAGAACAATGTAACCACTGGAAGGTAGATCCACAACTCTCTGACAAGCTCATTGTAGCACAATTGCAGTTGCAGTGCCAGTTTCTTCTTGCCAATTTCTTCGTTCCAGTTCTTTCATGTCAATTCCTTCGTGCCAATTGCAACACCAGTTGTAGTGCTAGTTTCAATACTAGTTGCAGTGCTAGTTACAGTGCTAGTTGCAACACCATTTGTAGTGCTAGTTGCAACACCAGTTTCAGTGAAAACACCAGTTGCATTACTAGTTGCAATGAAATTTTCTGTGAAATATTGGGACTAATTTTTGGTTGTCCTAGTGTACCTTACCCTAGTGCATCTACAACTACCTCCAGATTACAAGTTGGAGCACTTTAAAAAAATTTGGTTCGTCATTTCTTGTCACTGCTACCGAATGGTGTCGTTGTTGTCAGAGGTATGTACTTGTATATGTTTAAACTGTATCATTATCTTTAGGGTGTTTGCAGGAGAAGAGATATTTTTCCAAGAAGAAATCATAGAGCCAGAAAGATCTCAGATCTAATACATTCAGAGGAAAAACACACTCTCTAGGTTGGAAAGAATACTTGTCTTAGAAGAAAATAAACTCAAGTGGAACAATAGCCAGACTCTAGGTTTTCATATCAGGTTTGATATTTTTATTGTTTCTTAAGTATTGGAATCCTTTATATTTTATTGATACTAGGAAAAAATGAATAATTAGTAGCATGTACTATAAATATAAATGCTTATTGTACTTAATTTCAATATGAACTAACATCTCCTCTAGGAGATATTTCTTGTTCTTGTTCTTAGGAATGACACCTTGGTAATGCTATAATGAATTACCATGAAATTGATATGTACAAACTACTATTATATTGCAAATATTGTTTCTCTTTTTGTTTCTGTTTCGGGTAGGTTATCGTACGTATTGCAAGAAGGTTACCACAGAAAATAAAGACTTGAAACGAATTAGAGGGAGTCAGACTTCATAGGGAGTCATTTCTCAGGAACAAGCTAGCTAGGTTTTAGGAGGATTCTCTCATATAGGAGTTGAATTCAAAATTTGAGATGAAGGATATCGCAGGACTTCAACAGAGACATGGTGCAGGAAGGAGTAGTGAGACTCCATCACTTATCCACAGATGAGTAGATAACTTACATTTTGACTAAGCCTCTATCTGGGACAAGCTTGGCAAGAATGAAAATGTTTCCTTGGCAAGTATTTATGATTGCAACACCGTGTTGATATTCCAAGATTGATCAGACAAAATTGATCATGTGGGAATATTCCTAGATGTAATGTTCGATGAAAAAAAGATTCGTGTTGATGCTAGATCTCCTTTGTGTGAATTGCATCGAGCCTTGAAAAAATCACGATTAGGTGAGTAGTTAACTCATGAGTAGGTGAGTATCCCCGATAAGCATCAGTTCAATTCTATTTCCACAAGAACTAGGCTACAACCCAGGGGAGATAGGGAAGATCTACATCTGGAGTAGATGTGCCCCGATGTAGTCTTTGGTGGACTAAAGAATCGAGTTGATTGAAGTGCAATTCCATGTTTCCAATAACATCGAGCTAAATGCATCCACATAGTGATCCTATGAGAGGATCACCATGAGGTGTTTATGGCTCCGATGTGGCCATAATTATTGTCATGGGACATGAATGACCTAAGGTTCTATACACACGTGTTCGATAGCATTGAGCTAAATGGATTCATGGAGTGATACTATGAGAGGATCAACTACGAGGTGAATGTGGCTCCTATGAGGTCATGATTCTTGTCATGGGACAAGAATGACCCGAGGTGCTAGACACATGGTGGTGAAGATGGATCATCAATATAGCTAAATGAGACTCATGGATGTTGTGATATTGTATATGACATAAGAATACCAAGAACAAGTACGATGATATGTTTTGATGCCATATTGCTACCAGATGATGATGATGATAGTGATGATATATGATGATGCTACCATTTTGCAAGACCATGTAGGTCTTATACCATGTGATATGGATGGATAATGATCATATTAATGATGATATTCATGACATAGGTGTAGGCATGGGTGAGCATGTCATGCGGGTGTATCCCATGAAGATGATGGTGACACACACTATGAGGTGTATCTCTAGTGTTCTCTAGTGGGTTGTGGGCCCTAGACAATATTGACAGGTCTACATGGGTGTATCCATGTGTGACGTAATGGTGATACCAGTAGCATGGTCTGAGTAACCATGATGAGAGGATCATGGCATAGCAAGCAATCCTATGAAGACCAAAAGGGAACATCATGGTTAAATACCTCCCTAGCTAAGAGAGAGTGTTGATGTTTTTGTAGCTGCGGGAGGTATTAACCTCCATGTATAAACCTTTGACTAGAATAGAATATTCTGGAAGCAAGAGAAAACCTAAATAGATGTGTGAAAACCATAAAAAACAAGTTGGCTCAACAGAATAAGTAATATTGAAGTATTATATGTAGAAAAGGACAGGCCATCCTTGCTTGAAGAGACACTTGTTCACCTAGCCATATTAGTATAAATACAAGGTGCTTGAGCTCATTTGGTAACACACTCACACTCAATAAAGTGGTGTGCAATCCTAGAGGAGGAGTGCAGTTGCAGCTACTGCAGCTGGGTAATGGTCTTGGTTTCTTGTTTTTGGACTTTCTTCTTAGTGCACTATCCTTGGAGAAAGGTTCTCTCTCTCTCTTGATTTATCTATTGGTTCTAGTATGGCTTCTTGGAATCATTCTATTTGTCAAATTTTACGGTGATCAAGGGTGGCTACGTTCCTATGGTTGGGTGACAATGGTGTATCATTATCTATGGTTAAATGAGCATAATATTCTAACAATGTGGATGCTAATGTGGCATGAAACATGGATGATGATGTGGCATGACATGTCATCACCCTCTTTCTTTCATCGATCATCAGACATTTCCCTCAGATTCCCTGAACACCTTATTGATATGGTAGACACCCGACTATCATCCCATTGGCCATGAGAGATTCTCGTTAGCAACCAAAATCTTCGCCAATTTGGCTGAACCGACCACCAGTAGTCAACAATTTTCTTTGGTGACCAACACTTTTCCAATATGACTGACACTTGACTGGCAAACCATCATTCATCAAGGATTCCCATTGGCGACCAAACACTTCTCCAATCTGGCCGACTTGACCATCAACCATCAATGATTTCCTTTATCTAATTCTAATACTTAGAAAAAATTTCAACCAATCTCTGATTAATATGGGTCTTCAATCTTTCATTAAAACTGATCTCACATGTTGATCCAATCCATTTTCAAAACCCCTAAAGATGAATGTCAGCCGTCGATTCTTTCATTTTTTTCCAACACCGAAAACATATCCTAGTTTTCAATATTCCCCCTTTGTAAAATTATGAAAAATTTATAAGTTTTTAAATCTACCAAATGAATCGAGGTCGTTGATCTAGAGATATAACACAAACTCGACCGTTAATTCATCAAACTATTTACAGTGCTACAACAACCATTAAATTACAAATTTCGACCTTCTAGGTTGAATTTCAACTCTTCAAGTATGGATATTGACTCCATTAAACTTCTCATACAAATCCGGGTTATTTAAAACTTGAATATGATAATGAATTTGGGGAATTTCTCTCTAATTTTTCCATTTCCCCCCGAAATCTCTCAAACCAACGTCCACAACAACGAATTTATTGAATTCTCACTCGTCCTGGCCCACACCAGTCCGATGCTTAAACCAGGGATTTTCATACCACTTTGTAACGTACCCAACCACCAATAGAGTGGCCATGCTACTTTAAATCACACTTTAAGAAATTATTTTGAATTCTAATAGCAATTAATTAATAAAGAAGCGTAAAATAAATGCAATAACAACACATGAAATAATCAATATTCATGCTAGAATTAAAAATAATGCTTAATCATGCCATGCACAAAAATAATTGGGAGACAAAAACATTAAAATAAACATCTCAGAGATAATAATTAATACACAAATGAAATAAATATACAACAAAGAAACACATGACAGAGAAATTATATTTAATAAAACCAAACATCAATTGGTTGCAGACCAAGGACGTTCCACCCAACCTTAGACATTGTTGTTACAAGTCTCAACAATAGGTCACCCTCGAGCCAGGGCTATGAATCCACAAGGATGGGTTCCAAAGCGACACTCGGCTTCCCAAAGAAGTCATCACTCAAGCTCTCATGGGATTCTCAACACACAAAAATCCAAATTACACTAACAATATTCTCTCCAGCCTACACCACCCAAAGACAATGAACCCCCTTCACTGCCATGCAGTCCCTCGGGTTGTCCACTTCTTTCGAGTGCTCTATTGCATCTGCTCAAGAATCTCCATGCCAGGACTCTCAGGATTTGCAATTGTGAGAAAGGTTTAGCATATGTCAATGCATCTCATACATACAAACACCAATTCATGGTTGGAATACACCATTAATTACTACAACCAAAGAAGCCATGGTTCCCTTCCTCAAAAATTAATCCCCATGTCCCAACCAAGAACAAGAATGAATGAGGAATAATGAATGAGGAATAATGAAGGAGAAATCATGAATGAAGAACAACCCAAAACAAAGGTTTATATATTTACATGAAAATCAAGAACCACGTGGCCTTTTCCCCAAGAAGCTCATGTAACCACTTATTTCTCTCTAAAATTCCAAGGTGTCTAAAATAAAATAATTTAAAAATAATTATCCCCTTTATCCCCCTCTCTCATGGAATCATAAAGCCCTATAAATCTTTTCTTGTCTATGCTGCATTCGATGATGTATTTTATTATTTTCAATGTTCAAAGTATTACATTTCCTAGGCATTTCCGCCTCTTTTAATTGTTTAGGCATTCCAACCTTTCTCTGCTGGACTACTTCCCACCCTATGGACACTTGCTTTTTCTCTTACTTGCCTTACAGTAATATCCTAAGTCTATGTTACTAGGCTACTGTACTACCGTTTCCCCATATGAACACTACTAGCTTTATGCTTTAGTCCATGCACTTAAGTCCGTGTGAAGACCATAAGCTATAGAGAAAGAGGTGGAGTGAATACCGTCTATTGTCTGTAGAGACATAACTACTCTATACAAGTCTTGTAGAGTCAGATTCAAACAAGTCAACAACTGGTTCCCAATTAGACTGTTTACCACACTACTAGTCGTAGAGTCTCACTATTAGTAGCAAAGAGTTGATCTACGCCCAGTGGTTCTATGGACACTAGCCGGTATCCGCCTTTCACCCCACCATATTGAACCAGATATTGATTGATCTGGCGGATTTCTAAACAAAATACATTATTAACATGGGTACTCAAAACCATAGTATTACAAAGAACATTGTTAGTTAGGGAATAGGGATTCCATAACAAACCTAATCCATCGCAGGGGAAAAAAATTATTTAGGGCCTTAAAAAGGTGTTGAAAGTTTGGGACCCAGAAAACTATAGAAAAAAATCCAATATGGGGAACTTTTCTTAATTAGTGGAAGAGGTGGGTGGCCAATGATATCCACCTATATTAGTCATCCCCCCTTGGAAAGAAATTATCTCCCATTGCGTTAAGTTCCTCCATTAGATGGGGAAACGTTTGTTGAATATGACTCATGGTGAGCCACTTGCCTTGGTGAAGAAGTTGTCGTGCTTTGACAACCCGATAGAGTTGTATGTTATGATGGTTTTTTCCCTTTGTATTGGTATCCATGATCCATTCCATCGTATCTTACTTATTGTAGACAATTGAGTTTTTTAGGGTCCAAATGATCAACCACCTTCGAGCTGGAAAATTAGGTTGAAACATATCCACGTTAAATACTAGGTGCAATCCAAGGAAAGGGGGAATACTCAATTCAAAATAATTCTCACCCACAACCTTTTTGATGGTGTAAGTGTTACACACCAAAATTTCACACTTAAGTGTCACACCTATTTACACCTAAGTGTCACAAGTGTCATATGCACCTTACTAAGTGTCGCATGCACTTTACTAAGTGTCACAACACCTTGACACCATGAAAAAACATTTGTCACAATACCTAGTCAGTGTGGAGGAGAAATATGTTATATGAAGGTCAAAATACAACGTGCACATGAATTATTCATTATTATTCATAAAAAGGAAATTAATTTAGAGTGAGAATCCACCTCACATTTAGTTTCCTAATCTCAAGGAGAAGTTGAGTATCTCATGGATGGTTGAGATATTTTCTCAAACCAATATCCTAATTTGATGGATCTTGAGAGATATTTCCTCCTTAAAATCCTTTAGATATATTTTCTCCCTAAAATCCTTGAGAGATATTTTCTCCCTAAAAATCTTGGAGATCCCAATTTAGTGGATCTAGTGACTAATCTTCTTCATGGTGGTTAAGCCTCCCACTCCTATATAATGAATGCATTTCAAGGTTAAAAGAGGGAATATTTTTAGGTATCAAACCTTTGATCCTAGGAGAAATAATTCATTGAAGTATCAACATTTTGATCTCAATAATTTCATGCAAGGGTTGTACGAGGAGATCTTGGAGAAGTCTGTAGTGTCAAACGTGTTTTTTAAGTGCCTTCTTTTAGCTTTCCATTTAATATCAACTTGGCCTATTCCTTTCATTATGATTGTTCATTGTAATGTTTATACTTAAGTCAAATAAAGTATATATAGATCTCTTTTATCTAATCACATAGAGTGGGATAAAGGATTTCTTTTTTGTTCATCATAGGTCTCGACTCGTGCTAAGGACCTTGGAGTAGCGAGGACAAACATTGAAAAAAGGTATGCCACACTCTTTATCTTTCTCATTTTGATTGGTTATGAAATAGATATATAAGGAAAGTAGAAACCATTTTTTTACTTCTTTCTTTGGACCAAATAAAGGGTGTTGGTCCAAAGGGGAGCTTAACCTGTCCACAGGGTAATATTTCTAATAACAGAAAAATGGTGACTCCACTAGGGAATGGACTTTGACTAGTCTTTCCTTTGGTTCGTCTTGAGTCCTTGATTGTGATTATATATTGTTTGTTTGAGGCTTGATTATGAGTTATTTCCCCTTTCCTCACCTTCACCAAGAAGTTTACAAAGTCATTAGCTGACTCTCCGCCGATTTTAATCTTTTTTTCATTCCTTTTTCAAGCACTTTCAGAACCAACACTCCCCTGCAGTGGTTACTAGAGTGCCACTGGCCTGACTAGAGATCCCCTATTTCCTTATAGGGTGTGCCATATCACTGTATTCCTTTGGTAACATGGGTTCCAATATCTTCTTTTAGGTGGTTTCATGAAGTTATACCCTGCTTTCCTCAGTCTGTTGTAAAGAGGATTTTAGCCTAGAGTTTGTTGGTTTGTCTTTGACTTTGTTTTGATTAAGAAATTGACATTCATCACTCATTTCATTTCCTTATTTGAATTTGTAAACTTCTCCTAGTTGTGAAATTGTATGGTCCCCTTGGGTTAACAAGATCCCTTGGTTCATTCTACCTTTCAGTTCTCTGATTTTTGTCTTGCAAAGTTTTCAGATTTCTTGATTGTTTATGAGTTTTCATCAACTAGAGTTTGCAAAGGTTGTTTAGTATTGAACCCTTTTTTTCTTCATTGAAACATATCACTTTCTGAATGATTATGACTCTCTTGTTTACCACAACCTAGCCTTGAATATTGATTATTTCTGCTCATTTTTTAGGATTTTCAAGAGTGTTTGTCTTCTTTCTCCTTTACATATTTTGAGTTCCTGATTGAACAAGTTGTGAAGTCCATTCTTATACTTGATTTCTTTCAGTTCTCATCAGTTTTTTAGTGCACTTTGTTTGGTTTATTTTTTTCCTCGTGTTTCATTGTTTCAAACATTGATCTCTTTAATTTCACTTGAAAGTTAAGAAGACAAATGTTTTGCATATCACATTGCATACATGATCGAAAAAAGAAATTTTTGCATTTTTTAGGAAATTTGTTTTGGTAGATGTTTTGAAAGAGCTAGTTTTGCATTTGGATTTCGAAAACATTTGTTGGTAGTTTGGCATGATATTGCTCCTAGAAATTGAAAAGTTTCATAATATTTGAGTACTTTCTTGTGTTAAGAAGAATATAACTCTTCTCCTTCCCATACATAGAATTCATTGAAAAGAAACAATTGCATCACATTATTTTGCATTCTATTAGAGTCGAGTCTCACACATCATCAGTTTTATGTCCATGAACCTTCTGAGTAAAAAGCCATTAAAATCAACCACGCACTCATAAAATCCACTAGACATTTTTGGTTTTTAGCACACCAACAGTAGCAAAGGATTAGGGTCTTTGGACTAAGAAAAATGAGTAAATTGTCCAAGACTACTAAATAGATTGTAGAACATTAAAGAGTGAACAAATCCAATTTTCATATAAGCATAGTCGGGAAACCCCTCTAAAATAGGGGCTAAACACAAGGTTGCATGTAGAAGAGAAACAAAGATTACCCCTCCAAAGCTTCACGAATCATAGCGGAAAGAGCGTATATTGAGGGTTTTTATTGAAGTGTCACTGGTTTCATTTGGTCTTGGTGCTTTGGGAATATCGAATCCATTCAAGGTCCTCAGGAGTTTTACCGGTCCACTTGTCTTCAATCCTCTAGAAACATTTTGGACTTTGATATCCTGAATATACACTCGTTCCTGACTGTCAATTATACCTTCCCAGAGGCTGAATGCGAGTTGGTAACCTTAGTGGCATTTCTTAGGTATCTACAGAGATGACTATGGGGGGATTCCCACCATACCTAGGGCAGATGTTGTATCACACTTTCAGTACTATTGGAGTGTGATCCTGTGAAAGCAAGGGTTTCTTGCACCGAGAAAGGTTGTTACATGGAGGTCAGGGTAACTACTTCTCCTTACTTAGTTGGAAACTTGACATCCCATATTCAAAAGATCCTTGAACCTATTGTTGCTTGGTTGATTGCTTTTATTTTTCTTAGGCATGTGTTTCTTTTATTTTTGTAGTCGGTGTTGGACACACCTACCACACTTAGAGGGGGGGTGAATGAGTGTGGGGCTCTTTTTCCCAAAACTGCCCTCTTGCACAAAAACTCATCAATTAGCATTCAACATTTATTCATTACCCATTGTTGTCATTTATAACCAGTTA
>ML788494.1:385560-417860 GCA_009831015.1 Picea engelmannii
TCAATTACTTGGCATCAACCAATGACATCAATCAAACCAAACCATTTACATCAATGACATATGATCCAACAATCTCCCAAGTAATCAAACCATTGGCATCAATGACAAACCATTGGCATCAATGACAACATGATCCAACAGTCGGCCGTAGGGATTGTTAAATTTTCTTGGTTAAAAGTATACAAGGTATGGATCCTGAAGTTCAGGAACCTCAACATTATGATTCTTATGAAGAAATTTACAAACATCAAATAAATCCTTAGAACGAAGGAGTTATTAATGAGAAAATGCATTCTGAAGTCGGGAGTGTATCTCCTGGAAGTGGCCAACAAGTAGAAGAACCAGTTACAACCTTCGTAGAAATCCTTTCATCTTATGTGAATCCTCTTTTTAGGAATCCACTTGGCTTGCCACTCATTGATCCACCATCCATGGGATATTTTGATGCTTATTCTTCTTACAATTTACCATCCAGTTCATCCACTAGGTGATCTTTTGGCATGAAAAAATCGACTTTTGGTTTCTCAAAAGGACTTTTTTGGTTCTGGAGCATGAATATCTTCTTGATTCATAGGTTTGTTTCAGTTGTACTTGGACACCATTCCCTAACGGGGCAGTGTGGGGGGGGATTTCTCCCCCACAACTGTCACTGGGGGTGTCTAGGGGGGGGGAAATAGAAAAGAAGTTGACAACCATGAAGGATGAATAATGGGAGGCTCTTGATAGAAAGTCACTAGGAACGATATGATTGAGCCTCGTGGCATCAATGGCTTTCAATATTTCAAAAGAAAATACAACGAAGGAGATGATGGGCACATTGGCTAAACTGTATGAAAAACCCTCAACGTCCAATAAGGTATTCCTAATGAAGCGATTATTTAATATGAAGATGTCAGAAGGTGAGTTTGTTGCAGATCATTTAAATGAATTTAACACAATTACTAATCAGCTAATTTCTATAAAAGTGGACTTTGATGATGAGGTCAGGGCCCTACTAATATTGTGCTCATTTCCATAAAGTTGTAACGGCTTGGTCATGGTTGTAATTAACTCTATATTTGGTTCAAACACTCTAAAATTTGATTGTGTTGTTGGTGTTGTCATTAGTGAGGAAATGCAATGAAAAAGCACAAGTGAGACATTAGGTAATGTGTTAAACATGGAGAACAGGGAAAGAAAAAATGATAGAAGAAAGGGCTTAGTGAACCATGGGAATTCTAGGAAGGGAAGATCCAAATCCATACTGGGAAAGATAGAGTGTTGGAATTGTGGGAAGAAAGGACATATGAAGAAATACTACAGAGCTCCAAATAAACAAAGAGATGGACAATAAGAGAAAAATTAGGAAGAAAATGTAACAGGTGATGTGTTACAAGATGCTTTGATTCTTTCTGTAGACCATATTTCTGATTCTTGGGTAGTAGATTCAAGGGATTTGTTTCATACCACACCCCATTGGAACATTTTATAGATTATGTTCAAGGTGATTTTGTACAGTTTCATTTGGGTGATGATGCACCATGCAAAATTGTTCGAATGGGAAAGGGACAAATAAAGAAAAAGAATGGAAACCAATGGTTGTTGAAAGACGTTAGACATGTTCCAGATCTAAGGAAAAATATAATTTCAACAGGGTAGTTGGAAATAGGAGGTTGTATATCTATATTTACAGATAAAGTGTGGAAGGTCACCAAAGTATCATTGGTGATAGAAAAAGGAGAGAAGGTAAGTACATTGTATTTATGTACTGGTAATACCTATTATTCTATCTCTTTAGCTTCTACGGGAGTGGATACATCACTTTGGTATCATAGGATTGGACACATGAGCGAGAAGGGGATGTAGATACTTGAAAAAAGGAATTTGTTGCCAGATCTTAAACAAATTGATTTGGATTTCTGTGAGCATTGTGTTTATGGAAAACATAAGAGAGTCATATTTCTCATAAATGAAAAAAAAAAGAGTGAAAGGTTAGAGCTTGTGCATAACGATGTATGGGGACCAACTCAGGTATCATCTCTTGGTGGCTCTCATTATTATGTTACTTTTATTAATGATGCAACTAGAAAAACTTGGGTTTATTGCATTCAACAAAAATCTAATGTTTTTCATAATTTTAAGAAATGGAAATCTTTGGTTGAGAATGAGATAGGAAAAAGGTTGAAGTGTCTCAGATCATAAAATGGAGGTGAATATTGCAAAAAGGAGTTTGATGATTACTGTTCATACCATGGGATCATTTGAGAGAAAACAGTTCTAGGAACACCACAATAAAAAGGTGTGTTGGAAAGGATAAATAGGAAAATCATGGAGCATGCAAGGAGTATGAGATTGCATGTTGGGTTGCCGTTACAGTGATGGGAAGATATTGTAGATATTGTTATTTACTTAATAAAAAGAGGACCTTCAATATCTTTGGATGGTGGAGTTCCAGAGGAGGCATGGATAGGTAAAAAGGTAAATTATTCTTTTTTGAATACTTGCGGTTGTGAAGCATTTGTCCATATTGATAAAGAAAATAGAACAAAGCTTGAGAAAAAATCCAAGAAGTGTACCTTTATTGGATATGGTGTTAATGATTTTGGTTATCACTTATGGTTGTTGTAGGAAAATTCCTCTGCGGACAGGTGTTATAACTCTAATTTGCACCAGACATACTTACCTGACATCAGGCCATCCCATATGCCTTCTTTGCCAAGCCAGTACTGATAAACTCTTCTTAAAAAACCCCTTTATAAAGGCCCACGTGCCCTACTCCATTACTGCACGCATGTACACACTATTTGCTCCAATACAACCCGCGTGTACCTACAAAAGCACAGAAAAAAGGAAAGTTGATGACGGAACACACAGCTTTGGGAAAGTTAACTAAACCTTTCATCCATGCATGGCCGATCATTCGACCAAATACCTAGCTCCTTCTAGCCTATAAAAGAAGGGGTAAGGGTCCCATTTGAGAGGAGGAAAATCATAGTAAAGAGACTATACCCAATTGATCATTCCCCTTGTCCCAACCTTTAGCCATCCTTGTGCAAAGAGAAGTATAGAGAAAAGAAGTTGGAGGACAGTTGAAGAGGAGCCCAGGACCAGGTTGGTGGAGCAGTGGCCGGCTTCATCATTATAAGTTGCTTTAGTGAAGTTAATAATAAAGAAGTACTTTTCCCATCCCACCATATGAGGTTTTCATTGTTTATTGCGTACATATTAATTAAATCTCTAACCCATTAATCTGTAGATCAAATGCATGTGGAGTTCTTTATTTGTCTTTTGTGAATGTAGGTTGGCCTTGGGAGGAGAGTTGTAGTCAAAGAGAGACCAAGTGTGAAGAGGGATCGATATCAAACGCCCGAAATAAGGTATGTTCACTTGATCTTCTTAACTATGTATTTGCTTAAGAATAATGGGGATTAGGTCCGGGATGATGGTAAAAAGTAGGAATCTTTAGGTCTTTTCTGCATGCATGATAAAACCTTAAGTGCTAGTCTATAGAGGGATTTCCCATTCACAACAGAATTGGCGACCATATTGGGGATCTCTAGGGTTTCTAGGAATATTTTTTCTTGGGTATTTTTAAAAAATGGTTTCATTCCTTATTTTTAAAGTTTTTGCAAAAGTTTGAGCTAATAGAAATCCTAGTCTTCCATACTAGTTATATTTGTTTCTTTGTTTGATTGCATTTTTTTTTTTTACGAGACCCACAGAGGTACACGCAACCAGTATAAGGTATGCACGTGTGTACCTGTGCCCTACCTTCACATAGCCCATGTGTACACGCTAGCTGAGGAAGTGTTAGTCGTGTGTATGATTTTAGAAAAATTCTTTTAGGGAGGTAGTCATCCACTCCCCTGTCAGAAGTAATCCTTCTCAGGGGTTTTCTGGAACTCATTCTAGTCTTTGTTGTTTACAGCTTATAGCTTAGGTTCCACCTCATATTGGTTTGTTCTATGAAATTTTCTTTGAACTGTTTTCTTTTTTCTATCAAAGTGAGTCTCTGAGTCTTCAAGAGATTCTAGTCCTCAATACCAGTAGTCTCTGCCAGTGCCTGATTGTTTGTCTTTTCATTTTTGAGAGTTTTAGAAGTACACGTGGATTGCATAAGGTTTTCATGTGTGTACACGCACCCTAACTTTGCACAGCTCGTGTGCACATGCTGGTTGTTGAACTGTCAGCAGCGTGCCTATTGAGAAAATTTTTATTTAAAGAGAGGAAGTCATCCTTTTATTTGTCAAGAGTTTATCCCTCTCAGGTTTTTTGGTCTCTGTCATAGCATTCAGTAGCTTAGGTTTGATCACAACAATAGCTTCCTTTTTCATTAAGAAGTTTCCTCAAATTTTTCCTTTCATAGGGTTTTTAAACAAGTGTGAGAGTCCTTTTTAATCTGCTTGTGTGTTATTTTTAGAGTGACTCTTTGCGATCTAAGATTAGGCCAGAAGTTTTCGTGGTCTTTACTTGTTGATATTTTTCCTTTTGCTTTGTGATCATTCAAATAAAATATAAATCTTTTATTTCTTTGTTTGGTTAAATAGTTGTTGGTTTGCATTAGTAACCAAGAAAAGTCTTTTCTTTCATAAGTTCTTGATGGTTTACTTAGACGATAAGTAGCTCGTAGTCGAGTGAAATCCTGTTTTGAGTATGTTGTTCAAAGATCTTAGAAAAATTTATTTTATTTTTTGAAAAGTTGGTTAAAGAATTTAAAAGAGAAAATCTGAAGTTGTCAAGAAGTGTTTGGTTTTCAGCTTTCTGTTTATCTTTCTTTTCATCTCTCAAAACATCACTAGTTTCATTTTCATAACATTTGAATTAAGACAAGCCATAAATTAACGCTAAATCTAAAATTAATTAGACTTTTTATGTTTGTAGGGTCAACCAACCAGTTTAGGGTTAGGGCCTTGAATTAGGTTGGAGAGGAAATTCTTCAAGGCCATTAAATCAAACATTGGAGTCTGAGATAGGGAGTGTTAAAATTATAGTATCGTGAAAGTTATCCAGGATCCCCCTCTAACATAGGGGCTAAACACGAGGTCACGTGAGGAAAGGTAGCAGAGATAACCCCTCCAAAGCTGGACCAAGCATAGTGGAGAACACATATAGAGGGCTTGTCTTTGGATTCTGTCAATTGCATTTTCCACGGAGCTTCATGGGTCTCGAATCCATTCGAGGTCCTCAATTGTCTTTTGAACCACTTTATTTCGATACCCTTGACAGGTTTCGGGCTCGATACCCTGCTCATTGTGGTCTACCCGACTATCGACTGTACCTGCCTGGTGATTGTTCACGCGCTGGCAACTTAGTTGCCTATATTTTTTAGAGACATACATAGGTGACTGTAGGGGTATACCGCGGTACCTAGGACAGACATCGGGCCACTCTTTGCAGAATATACCTGGAGAGTTCTTTCATGTTCGAGTTGCACTTGCACCGGTAAGTTGCTCTAGTGTTGGTTGTTGTAACTGTTCTTCAAACTAGTTTAGCGTTTTCTTGTTTTATCTTGTAGGGACATTTTTTTTTCTAGCGTGTGTTGTTTTTGAACGAATAGAACACCCTAGTGTGTCTTTGATCTTCTCACACAGTGGAGGATCATGAGCTCCGTCGGTCACGAAGGCTTCTTGGCCTGCTACCGGTTACACTAGAGCCACCCCCGCCACCACTAAGGCATAAGCTATACCAACAAGGGTCTTTTGAAGCGACTGGGTCACAGGAAACCACTCCTAACCAAACTTTGTTAAAGGACCTTTCAACATATTTAAAGTGGGCAGTAATGGAAACTAATTCTACCACTTCTTCTAGGAATTCCTCTATTCCCACTACGGCTGTCACCACAAGGGGTATTCCACCTCCTAACCCACGGTCGCCATTTCGAGCCACCATGGTCTCAACTACCTCTACCTCGAGTAGTGGTCTGATCCCGTCTTTGGCGAAGGCCACTGCTCCTTTCACACAGAGTGTGACAGGCCCTCCATTTTCATACGGGATGCCTAGCTCATGTACAAGCCCTATACTATCTTACTCCACTTTGCAGACTTTAGGCCTGGGGGCAGGGAGCTCTAATGCTCCTCTGCAAAGACCCATGGGGGGCACTTCATATCCCTTTAACGCTTTCCCTTATAGGGGAGGTCATATACCTCCTTCATCCCCTTCACTTGGTGGTACCCACCAGCAATCCGCCGGGCCAAACACACACCATATCTCACTTGGAGTAGGGAGTCAAGGACCACCTTCTCATAATATGTTGGTAGAGTCGACACCGTTATCTTTATTCAGTGCTTTTGGTAAAAATAATTTCTCGTCAGCCACTTTCCCGATCGGGGGCAACCTCGATTATGGCCAACCTAATCCTATGTAGGGTACTATTCCTGCACAGAGGGCAAACCCAGGAACTTCTTCTGCATCAGGACCTTGGAATTCTTGGCAAGGATCAGTTCCCTCATCAGGAATGCTGATCTGGGGAAATTCTTTTCACAACCAATGGAACCTCGAGCAAGGTGCAATACCTATTCCCATGGGATCGACATGGGGCAACCCTTCCCAAATTCCTCCTAATTTAATGCACACCCAACCATCTATGCCCTATTTCGGGAATCAACCAATGATGTCTCCTCAAATGCAAAATTCATATGTTGTTCATGGCCATGGTTTTTACCAGAACCCCAGCTAGCAACCCAAATTTTCCTGGCAACCTGGTGCCAGTCAAACTCCAGGCCCCTTTTTCCATGGTTACCATAAACAACAACCAAAACTACCTTTCTTGGCAATCTTACATTTGCCAGATTTGACAAGGTTGTTGAATGACCCCAGCTACCACGATCCACGTTGGCCCCCTATGCTGACGAAATTGCCTTTGGACATACCAAATTTTGAAGCCAAGCCTAACGAAGATCCAGGGGATCATGTGACCACCTTCCATATTTGGTGCTCATCTAATTCATTGAAAGATGAATCTATACATTTACGAATGTTTCAATGCACTCTCATTGGGAGTTCTGCAAAATGGAACATCAAGCTTGACCACTCGAGATATTCTTCCTTTGGTAAATTGGCAATGGCATTCCTAAACCATTTCCAATTACCTGTGAGATACGGTGTTGGCACATAATTGCTGGCCAATTTCAAATAGATAAAAGTGAACCATATCTCTGATCGCATCTGAGAAAGGAGACACCGAAAGAGTTTGATTAAGGTACTAGTCCCACCAACATTCCTGCTTGAGTGGTTCCTTAAGTCTTTGGTCCCCCAGCTATCCAAAGACGGTGCAACATCGAGAGTGTTTTCCGAAGAAGATGGCATCATGAGAGCTCAACAGCTTGAGCTCATTTATTCTCAGTCTAGTTTACTATATGAGATTTTTTCGGATGCACCACGATCCATACTTGATAAGACCAGACAGAGAGTTGGACTACATGCCGATGGTATTGTAGGTTCAACAAAAACCAAGCCCACTGAACAAATAACAAAACAATTACAACAATTATCTATACAACACACAATGACCATCCAAACTACTATTTCAACTGCTCCCCCTACCCCAACGACGAATGTACATAGTGTGCAATCGACAAATCTAAAGGCCACCCAATAGCCTGATGGAAAGAAAAAACAATGTAAGAAGGGTAAGGGGGATAAGAAACCCACTAATAATGCTGGCAGGGGAAACACTGAGAAACGGAAGGTGAAGTATCTGTGTAACCTGTGCGCGGAAGAACACCTGACCCACTAGTGCCCTCATCTTGCAGAGGCCCAAAATTTTGTGTCACAGTAGCAGCCGGTTGTGTTAACGAATCCATTCCAACATGGGAAAAACCTAAACCAAGCCTCTACAAGCACGGAAGGGGGCAGTCAAGGACCCTCTCCGTCTTCGAACAATCCTACATCCCCAAATGTGTATATGATGAAAGGTGATGCTTTTATATCGACTAGAGAACATGACTATAGTAAGCCAAGCACCTCTGAGAAAGGCAAAGAAGTTGAAATCCCATCTCTTCCTCTCCAGATCGAGAAGACTTTAGGCGAAACAATGACATGAATCCCAAAAGGTGTGTTTAAGAAAGCTTCTCATAACCCAAATGCAAGGGCCATTCAGAACTATTCTATGGTGGAGGATTTATCTCAAACCCCTTGTGCGATGTCCACTTTGGAGGTCCTCCAGAGCTGCCCTTCCCAGAGGAAATCTTTATTAGCCGCTTTAGGATCTACCAAGACTTGTAATCTGGGTACAATCATGCTAGATACAACTGAATTAAAACCTCGTCTCCCTTACCATGTAGCATTTCAAATAGTAGTGGCTTACCCCACGAAAACTTTTACTTGGAACATTTTCCGCACGGTGGTTGATGAGGGCGCCTCAACATGTGTCATGTCGTTGGCATGTTGGAAGGCCATTGGCTATCCCGTTTTGTCTTCGTCACCTACTCTTCTTACCACTTTTGATGGTCGTTCATTCTGACCACATGGCATCATCCCCTCTTTCCCTATGCAGTTAGGAGGGAAGACCGTGTGCGTCGAGGTAGAAGTAGTCGATGCATCCCTCGACCACAATCTCTTGTTAGGTAGGAGTTGGACCTATGCTATGCAAGTAGTGGTTGCTACATTTTTTTGGGTCTTGTTGCTTCCACATGAGGGTCGGATCGTGACAATTGATCAATTTTCCTTCTCCACACCTGACCCTTCATTGGGGCATCCGCGGTCTCGATGATTTACAATCCCCAACCAGGTGTCGTCAACGTAGGGGTTGGTTCATGCCCATCTTTGATGGGTACTTTTGATTACCTGCCTCCTCAAGGCGATGTCAAGTTCGTATCAGACTACCATAAGGTTGATATTTTCCAAGTTTTGTGATTTCACACGACTTACTTCAACGACTCGTGGATTCTTCCTTCCCCATCAACCACAATGGAAGGGATAGGGAACCATGGTATGTCCATGCCCTTATTTGCGGTAGAGGCAACGTACTCTTTAGTCCAACAAGCTTCAACTGACACCGATCTGACTCCTGCACAAGAGTTAGATCTGATCCTAGAGCCTATTTGGGCTCAAGGTTTCTTCACTGATATCAATTTGTTAGACTTAGTCTTGCCTTTAGACGAAGCAATCATTGAAGCAATGACTAGTCCAGACAAACCCTGGGATGATCTCCATCACAGATCTTACTTCCTCCTAGAGTTAAGAAGAATCGAAGTAGGGTAATTCACCTTGACTATGACTAGAGATAGGTCTTGTCTTATCAATCCCTTGGATACACATGAGATTTATGCCAAAGGTAATGTGGAAACTATCGTTGACACTATACCGATTAATATCTCTAGAACCCCTGACATCATGGAGAATGTTTTCATCCAAGCTGATTGTTCCCCCAAAGAGATTCAAATCTACACAGACTTATTTAAATAATTCGGCAACGTTTTTTCTTGGTCTTATGAGGAAATGCCAGGAATTGATCCAAAAATAGTCGAACATGAAATCACAACTTATCCGGATGCCAAGCCATTTCGGCAGAAGCTTCATCCAGTTATTCCCAGGAAGGCAGCAGCCATTAAGGTTGAAGTTGAGAAACTGCTCAAAGCCAGTTTTGTCTATCCTATCCATTTGACCCAATGGGTGTCAAATCCTGTGCCGGTCAACAAGAAACAGGGCACGATTCATGTATGTACAGAATTCTGTGATTTGAACAAGGCCTGTCCAAAAGATAATTTTCCCACACCATTCATTGACCAGATCATTGATGAATGTTCAAGTTGTGAGGCCTTTTCTTTCATGGATGGTTTTTCAGGATATAATCGGATACAAATCAAACCCAAAGACCAACACAAAACTGCATTCATTTGTCCATGGGGTACATTTTCCTATTGTAAGATGGCTTTTGGTCTCAAAAATGTTGCAGCTACCTTCCAATGGGCCATGTCTTTTGATTTCCATGATCTCGAGAATATATTCGAAGCCTATTTAGATGATTTAGCATCATGATCTCTCAAGAGAATGGATCATCCCACACACCTTTGACTTATCTTTGAGCGATGTTGCTACTTACGGATTCGCTTGAATCTTAACAAATGCAGCTTTTGTGTAACATCAGGACATTTGTTAGGTTTCATAGTATCAACAATAGGGATCATTGTCGATCCTCTCAATGTCGAGGCAATAATTCAGTTGCCTCCCCCATGTACAATCTTTCAACTTCAAAGTCTACAAGGAAAGGAAAAATTTTTGAGGCGTTTCATCACCAACTATGTCGAGATCACAAAGGGCTTTATGCGCTTACTGAAGAAAGACATTTCTTTTCATTGGGATGATGCCACTCAACGCTCCTTTGAAGCGTTGAAACATGCCCTCACAACTGTCCCTCTGCTTCAGCCACCCAATTATAACAAAGATTTCTTATTATACTTGGTTGCATCAGAGTCAACCATCAGCATGATCTTAGTTCAGGAATATGATTTGCTCTCCGAATATGTGATCTATTACTTGAGTTGAGGCCTCCTTGGACCGAAATTCAATTATTCTCATATCGAAAAACTTGCATTGGCAGCAGTCCATGTTGTCCAATGGTTTCGTCATTATGTTCTGTTTTGCAAGACCACCGTCATTGCCATTGTGAATCCATTTCAATACATGTTGACACGACGGGTAATAGATGGAATGATCAGTAGATGGATAGTCATACTCCAGGAATTTGACTTAGATTTCATTTCGGAGAAATCCCAAAAGTTGGTCTTTGCAAAACTTATTTCATAACTTCTGGTCGAGTCAGGGGATGTTGTGCCTGAAGAATCACCTATTCAAGGAGATATGTTTCTAATAGCATCTTCAGACCTCTGGTATGGAGATATTATTGTCTATCTCTAGACTTTGAAGTGCCCCACCTTTGCTTCTTGTGATGAACATCACCATATACATCATCAGGCCAAGAATTATCTCATCCTCGAGGAAACTCTCTATCGTTGAGGTGTAGATTGCATTCTTCGTCGATGCCTCACTCATGAAGAAGCGAAAATCATGCTTAACGATTTCCATATTGGAACATGTGGCGGTCATTTGTCTGGGTTGGAAAAAGCCCAAGGAATTTGTATGGGTTGGTTTAATATGTATCTGTGACTTGGTTTAAGAGACATACCCTAAGGAATCGTCGGTGTAAAGTAGGATAATGAACACGGTAGACTCTATTTAACCGAGACACAACTAGCTGAGTGTCTAAATAAACCCGGAGATGAGAGATACCAAATGACAAGGCATCACGAAGAAACTCAATAACTTCACTGTATTCGGCGACATTGCTTGTGGTGTCGCCTAAACATATACCTCCTGAAGGTAATAATTGACCCTGAGGTGTATAAATTACCCAAGCTACAGAGGCAAGCCTCAGAGTGTGTCATCTAGTGTCGTCTGCGTACCCAACGAACACCTCTGATTCACTTGAAATCTGCCACAGTGACAAAAGACAACATAAAAAAAAATACGTCCATAAAACCAAAATAAACCATAAAGTAATAGTACAAAGACTATACATATGTTACAAAAAGTTACCCAAGGTGACCTATCTATGAGTAATACTTCTTGAGGTAGAGCCCATTTCTAGGCTTCGCCAAAGCATTTCCCTCAAAGTCTACCAGACGATAAGCATCATTTTTTAGAATCTCTTTTACGATGAAAGGTCCGAACCACATGGGTTTGAATTTGCCTGCCCCTAGGGAGTCCTTATCCTGGTCATAGGCCAGGACAATGTCATCTTCAGAGAAAATCCGAGGACGAACAGACCGATCATACTGACACTTGACTTTTTTTTTGTGAACCTCATTGGCTAAGGCTGCATCACGACATTGCTCATTGAGCCGCTCAAGGTATAATAACCGCTCTTCAAGTGGAGAAGTGTCTGGAAGTAACTATACTACCAACTTTAGGGACGGGATCTAACATTCTATAGGAAATACTGCTTCCAACCCGTAAATGAGTTGAAAAGGTGAGAAACCAGTTGCAGTCTTAACAGATGTTCAGTAAGCCCATAATGTTGAGTATAACATCAAATGCCAATTTTACTTGGCCGAATTGATCGTTCGTTGTAGGATGGTCTTAAGAGATTTATTTATAGCTTCCACCTGACCATTTGCTTAGGGGTAGTAGGGTGACAAATGTTCTTTCCAAAACCCAAGATTTGATGTTAATCCAATCATCATTTTGTTCTAAAAGTGACTTCCATGGTTAGTGACAATATCTCTCAGGACACCGAACCTTGCGATTATCTGGTTGAACAAAAAGAGAGCTGCAGTCTCTCTGTCATATTTAAATGTTGGCATAGCTTCGACCCACTTCCTAAAGTAGTCTATAGCTACAATGATATAACGGTACCCCTTTGCTGAAGGAGGGTTGAATGTAGTGTAATCAATCCCCCACTTGGTAAAGGGACCAACTTAGATGACAGGAAACATGGGAGTGGGATGTGCCCTCATATTCCGAGTGAATATCTGACACGGGTGGCACTTCTTGACTGATTCGATACAATCTTTGATTAGTGTCAGTCAGAAGTAACCGACTTGTAAAATATTTTGGGCTTTTTCCAACCCAGACAAATGACCGCCACATGTTCCAATATGGAAATCGTTAAGCATGATTTTCGCTTCTTCATGAGTGAGGCATCGACGAAGAATGCAATCTACACCTCAACGATAGAGAGTTTCCTCGAGGATGAGATAATTCTTGGCCTGATGATGTATATGGTGATGTTCATCACAAGAAGCAAAGGTGGGGCACTTCAAAGTCTAGAGATAGACAATAATATCTCCATACCAGAGGTCTGAAGATGCTATTAGAAACATATCTCCTTGAATAGGTGATTCTTCAGGCACAACATCCCCTGACTCGACCAGAAGTTATGAAATAAGTTTTGCAAAGACCAACTTTTGGGATTTCTCCGAAATGAAATCTAAGTCAAATTCCTGGAGTATGACTATCCATCTACTGATCATTCCATCTATTACCCGTCGTGTCAACATGTATTGAAATGGATTCACAATGGCAATGACGGTGGTCTTGCAAAACAGAACATAATGACGAAACCATTGGACAACATGGACTGCTGCCAATGCAAGTTTTTCGATATGAGAATAATTGAATTTCGGTCCAAGGAGGCCTCAACTCAAGTAATAGATCACATATTCGGAGAGCAAATCATATTCCTGAACTAAGATCATGCTGATGGTTGACTCTGATGCAACCAAGTATAATAAGAAATCTTTGTTATAATTGGGTGGCTGAAGCAGAGGGACAGTTGTGAGGGCATGTTTCAACGCTTCAAAGGAGCGTTGAGTGGCATCATCCCAATGAAAAGAAATGTCTTTCTTCAGTAAGCGCATAAAGCCCTTTGTGATCTCGACATAGTTGGTGATGAAACGCCTCAAAAATTTTTCCTTTCCTTGTAGACTTTGAAGTTGAAAGATTGTACATGGGGGAGGCAACTGAATTATTGCCTCGACATTGAGAGGATCGACAATGATCCCTATTGTTGATACTATGAAACCTAACAAATGTCCTGATGTTACACAAAAGCTGCATTTGTTAAGATTCAAGCGAATCCGTAAGTAGCAACATCGCTCAAAGATAAGTCAAAGGTGTGTGGGATGATCCATTCTCTTGAGAGATCATGATGCTAAATCATCTAAATAGGCTTCGAATATATTCTCGAGATCATGGAAATCAAAAGACATGGCCCATTGGAAGGTAGCTGCAACATTTTTGAGACCAAAAGCCATCTTACAATAGGAAAATGTACCCCATGGACAAATGAATGCAGTTTTGTGTTGGTCTTTGGGTTTGATTTGTATCCGATTATATCCTGAAAAACCATCCATGAAAGAAAAGGCCTCACAACTTGAACATTCATCAATGATCTGGTCAATGAATGGTGTGGGAAAATTATCTTTTGGACAGGCCTTGTTCAAATCACAGAATTCTGTACATACATGAATCGTGCCCTGTTTCTTGTTGACCGGCACAGGATTTGACACCCATTGGGTCAAATGGATAGGATAGACAAAACTGGCTTTGAGCAGTTTCTCAACTTCAACCTTAATGGCTGCTGCCTTCCTGGGAATAACTGGATGAAGCTTCTGCCGAAATGGCTTGGCATCCGGATAAGTTGTGATTTCATGTTCGACTATTTTTGGATCAATTCCTGGCATTTCCTCATAAGACCAAGAAAAAACGTTGCCGAATTATTTAAATAAGTCTGTGTAGATTTGAATCTCTTTGGGGGAACAATCAGCTTGGATGAAAACATTCTCCATGATGTCAGGGGTTCTAGAGATATTAATCGGTATAGTGTCAACGATAGTTTCCACATTACCTTTGGCATAAATCTCATGTGTATCCAAGGGATTGATAAGACAAGACCTATCTCTAGTCATAGTCAAGGTGAATTACCCTACTTCGATTCTTCTTAACTCTAGGAGGAAGTAAGATCTGTGATGGAGATCATCCCAGGGTTTGTCTGGACTAGTCATTGCTTCAATGATTGCTTCGTCTAAAGGCAAGACTAAGTCTAACAAATTGATATCAGTGAAGAAACCTTGAGCCCAAATAGGCTCTAGGATCAGATCTAACTCTTGTGCAGGAGTCAGATCGGTGTCAGTTGAAGCTTGTTGGACTAAAGAGTACGTTGCCTCTACCGCAAATAAGGGCATGGACATACCATGGTTCCCTATCCCTTCCATTGTGGTTGATGGGGAAGGAAGAATCCACGAGTCGTTGAAGTAAGTCGTGTGAAATCACAAAACTTGGAAAATATCAACCTTATGGTAGTCTGATACGAACTTGACATCGCCTTGAGGAGGCAGGTAATCAAAAGTACCCATCAAAGATGGGCATGAACCAACCCCTACGTTGACGACACCTGGTTGGGGATTGTAAATCATCGAGACCGCGGATGCCCCAATGAAGGGTCAGGTGTGGAGAAGGAAAATTGATCAATTGTCACGATCCGACCCTCATGTGGAAGCAACAAGACCCAAAAAAATGTAGCAACCACTACTTGCATAGCATAGGTCCAACTCCTACCTAACAAGAGATTGTGGTCGAGGGATGCATCGACTACTTCTACCTCGACGCACACGGTCTTCCCTCCTAACTGCATAGGGAAAGAGGGGATGATGCCATGTGGTCAGAATGAACGACCATCAAAAGTGGTAAGAAGAGTAGGTGACGAAGACAAAACGGGATAGCCAATGGCCTTCCAACATGCCAACGACATGACACATGTTGAGGCGCCCTCATCAACCACCGTGCGGAAAATGTTCCAAGTAAAAGTTTTCGTGGGGTAAGCCACTACTATTTGAAATGCTACATGGTAAGGGAGACGAGGTTTTAATTCAGTTGTATCTAGCATGATTGTACCCAGATTACAAGTCTTGGTAGATCCTAAAGCGGCTAATAAAGATTTCCTCTGGGAAGGGCAGCTCTGGAGGACCTCCAAAGTGGACATCGCACAAGGGGTTTGAGATAAATCCTCCACCATAGAATAGTTCTGAATGGCCCTTGCATTTGGGTTATGAGAAGCTTTCTTAAACACACCTTTTGGGATTCATGTCATTGTTTCGCCTAAAGTCTTCTCGATCTGGAGAGGAAGAGATGGGATTTCAACTTCTTTGCCTTTCTCAGAGGTGCTTGGCTTACTATAGTCATGTTCTCTAGTCGATATAAAAGCATCACCTTTCATCATATACACATTTGGGGATGTAGGATTGTTCGAAGACGGAGAGGGTCCTTGACTGCCCCCTTCCGTGCTTGTAGAGGCTTGGTTTAGGTTTTTCCCATGTTGGAATGGATTCGTTAACACAACCGGCTGCTACTGTGACACAAAATTTTGGGCCTCTGCAAGATGAGGGCACTAGTGGGTCAGGTGTTCTTCCGCGCACAGGTTACACAGATACTTCACCTTCCGTTTCTCAGTGTTTCCCCTGCCAGCATTATTAGTGGGTTTCTTATCCCCCTTACCCTTCTTACATTGTTTTTTCTTTCCATCAGGCTATTGGGTGGCCTTTAGATTTGTCGATTGCACACTATGTACATTCGTCGTTGGGGTAGGGGGAGCAGTTGAAATAGTAGTTTGGATGGTCATTGTGTGTTGTATAGATAATTGTTGTAATTGTTTTGTTATTTGTTCAGTGGGCTTGGTTTTTGTTGAACCTACAATACCATCGGCATGTAGTCCAACTCTCTGTCTGGTCTTATCAAGTATGGATCGTGGTGCATCCGAAAAAATCTCATATAGTAAACTAGACTGAGAATAAATGAGCTCAAGCTGTTGAGCTCTCATGATGCCATCTTCTTCGGAAAACACTCTCGATGTTGCACCGTCTTTGGATAGCTGGGGGACCAAAGACTTAAGGAACCACTCAAGCAGGAATGTTGGTGGGACTAGTACCTTAATCAAACTCTTTCGGTGTCTCCTTTCTCAGATGCGATCAGAGATATGGTTCACTTTTATCTATTTGAAATTGGCCAGCAATTATGTGCCAACACCGTATCTCACAGGTAATTGGAAATGGTTTAGGAATGCCATTGCCAATTTACCAAAGGAAGAATATCTCGAGTGGTCAAGCTTGATGTTCCATTTTGCAGAACTCCCAATGAGAGTGCATTGAAACATTCGTAAATGTATAGATTCATCTTTCAATGAATTAGATGAGCACCAAATATGGAAGGTGGTCACATGATCCCCTGGATCTTCGTTAGGCTTGGCTTCAAAATTTGGTATGTCCAAAGGCAATTTCGTCAGCATAGGGGGCCAACGTGGATCGTGGTAGCTGGGGTCATTCAACAACCTTGTCAAATCTGGCAAATGTAAGATTGCCAAGAAAGGTAGTTTTGGTTGTTGTTTATGGTAACCATGGAAAAAGGGGCCTGGAGTTTGACTGGCACTGGATATTAAACCCAGTCTTTTTTATATGTGTGAGAGATTCCAATCTAATATTTGATTAGCTAGAGTATCTGTGACTTGGTTTAATCTCCTAGGAACATGAAAATATGTAATATAATCTTGGTAAGGAGATTAAACCAAGTCACAGATACTCTAGCTAATCAAATATTAGATTGGAATCTCTCACACATATAAAAAAGACATACACATAAACATGTAAATACATTTTTAAAGGAAAAAATAATCCATAAGACATAAAAAGACATAAAAATCCATATATAATATCAAAATCATCAGAGTACATAGGTGGGAACATGCACCTAAAAAATACAACTAGTAACGAGTCATGGGGCTTATGCCCTCAAAAAATATATACAAGTAGTTCCCTCGACATGTGAAAAGTCCAGCCTTCTAAGAACGGGGCCTATGGGCCCTGTTGTAATAATCAACGACGTTTACCAAACGCTGAAAAAGTCGAACCCACATCCGTGGTGTCCCCACTACATGAGGCTGCATAGATGGTGGGAGATCCTTAATCTCTACCATGGGGACTGTGCGAGTGAGCGAGGTAAAAATTTTCTCTACTCGTCTCAGAACCCTTTTAGCCTCACTGGCTGGAAGCTCTCCTACTGCTGCTGGTCCACCTGCGACGGTGGGTGTGACCCCTAGCCGAGGGCCTCGCCTGTTCCTCACGTAATCCGCTGGTCACACTGGTCCCACATCTGCACATAATAGACACATATCTATCAAATGCTCTAGTATAAAAAAAATGATATATATAAAAAACAACACAAAAATTACATATGTTTAACGAAAAAAAAAAAACGATGCAAACTTACCCATCTCTCCTCGCTCCTCGACGGGGGGTACTGGTATCTCAGGGTCTCTCGAGAAGTCAATCCCAGCATAAGGGTAATCCTCTATGATTGGGATCTGTCGCGAAAACCAAGCAAAAAAGTCATCATCAAAGGACTCATTGGTCCTTCCTCCCCCCTATCATGGAAGCAACGCTGCCCATCTTCATATCATGGGAAGAGAGGCCTGATGCCCTCGTACCACCTCTCAAGGGATAAATCTAGGAATTATTTCAAATAAGAAACAATAAAGAATCATTCTGAACTCGAAGTTCCTCTAATTCCGCAACCGACAGTCTGTTAGCTGCCTCTTCATACAGTCCAATAATGTGGTGCTCCAATAAAAAATATGTGCATTTAAGCACTGAACTGCACAATTCATCTATGCATGGGAAGCCTGATGCAAAGAAATAGACCCTATAATCCACCCTATAAGCAACACTATCGCCTACAGTGCTAAGTCTAAGATATTACTTATCGGCACTTGCGAGATCATCTTGTTTGTACCCGCCTCACAATAGAGTCCAATCAACTCCGATATGTTGTGAGGTCCCAAGGGAAATATACGAAAGTTGACTGGTTCCCCTCGCCGAGAGAGGCCAGTCAAAAAGTATATGTCCTCGGTCATTGGCACAAGCGAATTCCCCTCCAGCATAAAGGCCTCTACGTCGGGATGCCAATAATCAACCAAGGCATTCAGCAACCTAGGTTGTGCTCGCATGAAAGTACATAGGAAGAATTTTAGCAACCCACATTGCATTAAGGCAGCAACAACATTGGGGTCCTCTCCAACTAACGCACTAATATCCTCATGCTCTATTTCCCTCCAGTGAACATGCATCCTGCAAAAACCCAAGTTCAGGAGGGTTAACCCTTGCTTTTTAAAGTTTTTTCCATTAAATAAAGGGTCCACGTGGGCTGTAATGATGACAATCGCATGTACACACATGTAGTTTTTTCTCTTCCCGAGTGTACACGTGAGTTGTCATAGGACAACCTACGTGGACATAGGGTCGACCCCCCCCCCAAAAAAAATGAAACTAAATGCACAAAGAAAGATTTAAATTGCAAGAGGAGAGAGTTTATACTTACTTGGTCCAAGCAGATGGTTGTTTCATCCACCGAAGCTCCCAGAATCAACTCTTTTCATAAAGGGGCAGTTTTGGCCTTTAGTCAATTTATGAATTAACAATGGTGATAATGAGCTGTCAGCTTTTATTTATAGAGGTTTTTGGCCCTTTTTTGTCAATTTTCAGACCCTTTTGTCATTTTTTCTAAATTGAAAATCATTTAGCATGGTTTAGGAGTTGTCTTTGGATTCTCACGAGAAGTGTTACTTTGGGCATTTGGAAACTTTTTGGATATTTGGGTCATTTTGTAAGTCCTTTGGTTAAAATTCAATTTTACAACTCATTGCATTTAAGTTAGGATTCCCCCTTTACTTCTTGCATCTTGTTGTCTTTTCCTCCTTGCCATAGAATCGATCCCACCGAATTGTGGCATGGAACCATCATTATTGTTTTAGGAGTGTCGTAATTTCATGGTAAAACCTACCTCAACATGGATTCCCTAGGTAGATCCTGGTTGCATGATGGTGTCCATGCTGTCACTAACAACTATAGGCTCAGGAGTCCCTTTTAGTTTTCCTTGATTACGAGTTTGAGCCTCATTTGCATGATTCCTTATCACTCTTGACCTCCCCCTTGGGACTCCCACAAACATAACGGGTCTTCTTTTAAGCCCTTTTCAGACCCTCTAAACATGAAAATATTGTCAGGCAATCTTGTGGCCTTTCATGCTCGCTAAACTGGAATTTGAAGTCACGTCTGTCTGACGGTATTTTACCTCTTTTTCGGTTCAGACAGTCAACTGTACGAACAAAGGTATACTCTAGAGGCCTTGAATCTCTAGAAGAGTACCCTCAGGTATAATTTTATCCCTTTTTCGGGCCTGAGGGACTAAATTTATGAAAAAGGAACCCTCACAGAGTCCATAGTTAAGCTCTTTTCAGACTCCCTAAAATTGAAAAGATCGTTGAGTGACCTTATTCTTTCACACTCGTTAAAATGGTCCAGAAGAACATTCCTGATGGAGTTCATAGTTAAGATTTTTTCAGACTACTTAAAAATGAAAATATTATCGAGTGATCTTGTCTTTATCACACTCGTTAAAATGGTTTTGAATAGGCATCTTGTCAGTGCTTGTTTGTCCCTTTTTTGAAACGACTAGACCACCTTCGAAAAAGGTACCCCATCGGAGTCTCCTTTTATGTTTTTTTAGACTCTCTAAATATGAAAAACCATCGAGCTTACCTTCTCTGGGCTCATTAAAATTACATCGAAGTACGTTACCATTGTGTGTTTTGTTAAACACGTTTGCATACCTGCGTCTTTGGTCTAATGTCGGCTCCATGTTTCTCTCAACTGAACCATCTAAAGCATGCCTTATACGCAAGCCCTGTGGCACTTTGCCTCTACGTCTTGACACCTTTTGCCCCAGGAGGGATTTTTTCTGAGTGTCCTTGCTGAGAACATCAGTCTTGTCCTTGCGCCTCGAACTTGTATGTTTGCAACACTCATTCCTCCTTTTTAATGTAACATTCTTTTATTATTTTTCCAAAATTATTGAAAAAAGACAAAAAAAAAAAAAAAATCAAATACACCCCAAAAAGAGGAAGGGAAAAGTATTTTCTTTGTATTGGAAACACAATGAGTTTCCCTTGGATAAAGCACATCCTTCCATTTGTTCTTCATGCCCTGGGATTTAATATAACCTTAGGAAGTTGTTCCCTCTACATTGAGTTGTGTCCTCCTCCATTTGGATATTATTCCAGACATATGGAGAGTTTGCGTTGCCTCCTGCCTCATGAACTTATGTTAATGACATGCTACCTGAGTCTTATCATTTTTCATGCTATTGTCCAAGGGAAGTTTTTTCAAGCCTAAGTCGGCCCTCTGCATTTTGTCTCTTTCCCTCATACTTGACCATCCTGAAAGTCCAATCAAGTCTTTGTCTGAAATCAATGAAGTCTCCAATTTGATCATCAAGATTCTCTAGTCCATGACCGATGAGCCGTCGAAGACCTCTGGGTAGTGAATTCGTACACTCATATTACACTCCTACCCAAGTTTTGAATATTTTGAAGTTGTTTCTCAAGATTTGAAGACCTCATCTCTAGCCATAAGGCCTTATCAACTTCTAGAAGATGCATACTATACATGTATATCTTTCTGATTTTGAGATGTAGATCCACTGTGTATTTCTCGTGGCTACACTTTACATAGTTATATGACATGGATCTGCAATGTATTTGATTGGTAGTCATGATTTTATTTCATCCTGAGCATGGGTATGCCCGCCTCAGTGAGACAATTGTTATTTTGCAGATGGCACCTCTCGATTTCTGGTCCTTAGGCTCATCGTTTTGGTACGTTGATAAATATTGGTAATGTATTTCAGCCATCAGATTCTCTTCTGACCTCACACATTAGGGGGAATTTGTTATAACTCTAATTTGCACCAAACATATTTACCTGACATCAGGCCATCCCATATTCCCTCTTTGCCAATCCAGTACTAAACAACTCTTCTTAAAAACCCCCTTTATAAAGGCCCATGTGCCCTGCTCCATTACTGCACATGTGTACACTCTAGTTGCTCCAATACAACCCGCATGTACCTACAAAAGCACGGAAAAAAGGAATTCTGCTGACAAAACACACAACTTTGGGCAAGTTAACTAAACCTTTCGGCCATGCATGGTCTTTCATTCTACCAAATACCTAACTCCTTCTAGCCTATAAAAGAAGGGGTAAGGGTCCCATTTGAGAGGAGGAAAATCATAGTAAAGAGGCTATACCCAATTGAGCATTCCCCTTGTCCCAACATTTAGCCATCCTTGTGAAAAGAGAAGTATAGAGAAAAGCAGTTGGAGGATAGTTGAAGAGGATCCCAAGACCAGGTTCATGGAGCAGTGGTCAGAATCATTGTAACTTGCTTTAGTGAAGCTAATAATAAAGAAGTACTTTTCCCATCCCACCATATGAGGTTTTCATTGTTTATTGCGCACATATTAATTAAATCTCTAACCCATTAATCTGTAGATCAAATCCACGTGGAGTTCTTTGTTTGTTTTTTGTGAATGCAGGTCAACCTTGGGAGGAGAGTTGTAGTCAAAGAGTGACCAAGAGAGAAGAGGGATCAATATCAAACGCCCGAAATAATGTATGTTCACTTGATCTTCTTAACTACGTATTTGCTTAAGAATAATGGGGATTAGGTCCGGGATGATGGTAAAAAGTAGGAATCTTTAGGTCTTTTCTGCATGCATGATAAAATCCTAAGTGCTAGTCCATAGAGGGATTTCCCATTCACAACAAAAGGTGAATTCCCTCTTGGATCTTAGACCCCTATGACCAAGACAAAAAAGTGCTAACTTTGAACACTGAATTTCCTTTAAACATAGCTAAGCTAGTTAATAGAGAAGAGGAAGAAAGTATGAGTACCTTTTTACGAAGTTTGTCCTTGCTCAGTCCAAGTTGAGATTTGATCCTCAATCCTTTCAACAAGTCTTGCAATCCAATAAACCATGAAGAAAAAGAATACTTCCTATTCTACCATGATTAGTTTAAAGCTAGATTCATCCAAAGAGACAAGTTCATGCAAATGTACAAAATATTGAAGGAAACAGGCCAAGAACATGTATTAATGAGAACAAAATAAGGTGCTTACAAAGTGTGGATGCAGATGTATCAGCCTCACCAAGCTCTCCTTTTCCAACCCCTTGATTGAATGATCCACAATCAAAATGAAAATACTTTTTACTGATTCTCCACCTCTTTCACCATGAGGATGCATCCTTATATAGGATTTGAGAGGCTTAACCACCTTATTTATTCTTCAGATAAGTTGAGGATATTACTCCATCAGTTGTGGAACTCTGCTTAGATCAATCCTTGGTCTTGGATTCGACCCAAACTAACTCGGATATTTCTCAGATGACTTCAGAGATAAGGGGGATTTGTCCCATGATTTTCTCAACAGCTTGGCGCTCCCTTAAAGTGGGCCACAGAGCGTTGCAGCATTCCCGGCTAAGAGGGAAAGGAGTGCTAGCACTCCTTTCAAGTAGGCAGGGGAGAACCGATCTTCAAAAAATGATTTTTTGATGGTAATTTCTCAAGGTAAAAGTTTGTACTCTTCACCAAATGATATATTTCCATATTTTAACTAGTCTTAGAAGGTATCTAAAGTGTTCTTATGATGTCGTTCACGATGCGACACAGGCAAGACAACAGTATGATTTCTACAACACTTGTGAAAAAAGTGTGACACTTGCGATAATGAAAATGAGACATCATCATAGTGAGTAATTTTGACGTGTAACAGATTTCCCCCCAAAGTGCGAAGCTAGAAGATGGAAACTGATGACTGAAGTACTTTCTAAAATTTTCTAAGAAAGGGTATGGACTGAGAGAACCTGGTATAAGCTGCATAAAACCATTAGACAAATGTTATGATATGTCTCAAACCCAAGGCAATCATACCTATGCTTGATTGATAAAATACTTTCAAGGTATGGCCGCCATAAGATACACTGTGAATCCATAATCATATTGACTTAAAAGGTATAGCCACCAAAGATACAATGTGGATCTATACTTCCATGACATGAATTGATCATAGCCACAAGAATTACACAGTGGATCTATGAGATGACAAAACATAGCCATAGACCAATACAAAGTGGATCAATGTGACAATATATATCTGAATATTCTCAAAAGAAACTCCTTCACAACCTAGGTAAAGTAGATAACAGAGTGAAAAATCAACCCAGGTTCTTCTTACCAATCCTGATGTGGCATGAATTTAACCATGTGAATAGATATTTTGATGTCGAACATGATATAGACCACTTGATTACCGGTCAATGAGGTGAATCGTTAACAAGTGAGAGGGAAATCACCATTGATGTCAATGAATCTCAAGGTACCCTAGTACAATGCATCGAATGTGAATAGATGAGTCGAAGTTGAACATTCATGGAATCATCTGATCAGAGGTCAATGATGCAAACCCACTGTCGAAAGTGAGGAGGCCTATCATTGAGGCATGCAGGTCCCAAGGTACTAACTAGTTTCTAAGTCTAGTTCATGGATGATGTGTTGAACTCGACAGGAACATAGTCGTCAAAGGAGGGCCTTAATGTATCCACCATAAATGACACAAAACTGACATAGAGATGTAAGTTGGTGGATCAAAATGAGAATGGACTGACATAGGTATTGAAACTGGAAATTTGTGATAGTTGACCCTCAAAGCGGATACTTCCCTTAAACACTGGGGCACAAACGACAGAAACACGACATGGACCAAAACATGATTCTATGGATACTATGAATTTCGTCGGGTGACCCATAGGAGTAAAGAAACTCAGAGGATTGGTTCAGTGCATAGGTTCAACAGATTAAAATGTATGCAAAGACAAAGTGTCGTGTTCAAGGGCGACTATAAGAGTGACCTGTGATGTTTTCAAAAATTGTCTGGCTTTCTTCCTTCAATCTTTTCCCCCATCCAGATAGAAGAGTACCTCTTTTTATTTTTACGAGCTCGAGGAGGATAACACATGCTCAATATAACTCACCTTCATTAAGTTCCTCTTCTTTTGTTTAACGAACCAGAAGAAGTAAGGGTTCGGTCCCATATGGGTCCTTCAATGTGTAATTTTTTAACGAGTCCAGAGAAGGTAAACTCGGTTGTTTTTAATGTTTAGAGAGTCTGAAAATAACTTAAAGATGAGTCGAGGGGGTTCCTTTTTCATATATCCATGTGAGTTCGAAAAAGAGATAAAATTATACTCGGTTGTGTTCTCATGTCTTTACGAGCATGAGAAGGAACTAAGACCGTGCTCGTTAGTGTGACAAAGTTAAACGGAAAAAACTGCTTTGAAACTTGCAAATGATGCCAAATCTGCATTCCAGGGTATTAATAACATCTCCAAAATGATTTAAAAAACCAAAAATGACTATAGGTTAGCAAAAAATGAAGTCTATATCAATGAAATAGGGTCAAAAAATGTTTTTACCATTTAATTTGTGCCAAAAAATTCTATCATGGGTGAAATTGACTTTGGAGAGTGATTATTGAAGTCGTTGGTGTTGTATCTATAATCAACCATTTCTTCTTCTGTCCATATTAGGTTGGTCCTTAACACCTTCCAATCATTTTATACGGTTTAAAAAATTATTTTAGGTAATTTTTTTTATTCATTTTGATGCCCTAGAGATCCCTAGGCACCAAAAAAGATCGACGCTCCCTCAAAGCGTTGAGGGGAGTGTTACCCGTGATTTCGGCTCTCTGGTGTGCACTCTAGTGGGGCACTAGCGCTCTGTGTGTGCAATTAGGGGAGCGTCAACGCAGAAAGAAAAAAAGAATTGATTTTTAAGTCAAATTTACCCAAAAAATTGTTATAATGAGATGACTAATGGCTCTTAACTGGTTTTTCTTGCAATTTGCACTGGTAAAAAGCCATGATTGAGTAGGAGAGTGAGAATGAGATCAATGACATATATTTATTAAAAAACCCCAAAGTGAGGGCTGCATTGAGGAATTGTGGCCTCCTCAAGTATTTTAAACTGCAGAAGATGAAGAAAGAAGTCCTTTTACTTGAGTACATGATTGGGTTATGGAATATTGTTGAACAACCATTCCAAATTCGGCCACAAATGCTCAACATTGAGTTAGAGGACATCTATTTTTTGACCAGCCTCTCAAAGAGAGGGGCCCCCATTATCTTATTCAGACGAGGAGTAGTTCCAGTGCCTGTCGAAGAGTATGTGGCAAATCATTGTATTCTGGGATCGTGATTGGTTGGAGGCCAAATCGTCATAAAAGATGTTATGGACTTACCTCTTTGATTGATCTTATTTTCCATCACAAATTTGGCAGGTAGTACCAGCGCCCATTTGGCTTCCAGATCCCAGATGGCCTATTCTCTACAATGTGTGGAGCCAACTTTGTTTAACTTTGGGTACGGTTCAATTTTGGTTTCGTTCTTCTTAGAGAGAATTCCACAGATGAAACCAGAAATCGCACTGGTGGTATAACCGGTAGGTGAACTGCGCATGGAGCATTGGACGAGTTTGTCTCCAAGGTTGGGTACTGACTCAGAATTCAAATTCACAGGTGACTTATTTGCTTGGCTAAGATGTTAAATGATTTTCATTGAGGACTTTCCATATGCCGGAGTAGATTTTCGGGGTAGCATGGACCTAGTACTTCTAGATGGAATGGACTGCGATGTGTTAGGTATGAAACCAAAGACCTTGTCTAGTTTTTTTTTATTTTAAGTTTATATTATTTTTATGTGTACCTAAAATGGTATTTAACAGATGTATTGTTTCACCATGCAGACAGAGGAGAAACATGTCCGGCAGAAATGTCGACACTGGGGCATCGTGGAGATGCACAGATAGTTGTGGAGCATGAAGTAGCAGTGGAGGGTCTTCAGGAGGTTGAGAGAAACCTCTGCGGTCTTATGATGGGTGTCCCTCCTATCAGGAGGCGGGATGTACCCCTGCATTTATAGAGACATATAGTAGGAGTTCCCGAGAGTCTGAACTACCTTCTTATATAAGTGGCTCGTGCAGTAGTGTTCTACTCAGAGTACAATGTGGTGTAGGAGGATTAGGATTCTCCTCATGTTTTGTGTAGTTTGTATGATGATGTCATGGGCATGAGGGCCCAAATTTTTCCCTTCTATATACATTTTTTATGTAATAAAACATTTTCTATCATGCAGTATATATATACAGATATCTGAGTTTTGTGGAACCGATTGATGTTTGCAAATAATCTTTGTGTGATGCATTTATTTTACATGTGATGCGTTTTATATGATTTATTTTCTTTATAAAAATTCATCTATGCACGATATGACGATCCATAATATAACTTGCTAGTGAATCTGAAGTTGTATTAAGTCATAT
This sequence comes from Picea engelmannii, assembly GCA_009831015.1. NCBI lineage: Eukaryota > Viridiplantae > Streptophyta > Pinopsida > Pinales > Pinaceae > Picea > Picea engelmannii. The sequence continues at coordinate 412,299 of ML788494.1, forward strand.
TGGTATGTGTATGTATTCTATAAATTCAAACATTCTTTCAATATGATGAACTCGTAGGTGGAGACGCAATAGGATAGGATTGTGAATGGCGTAGACCCGATTAAGTTTACAAACCACGAGTTGAGAGTATAGTTTGATTATCATACGAGATACACCTAGAGAGGAGGCTTTAATTAAAAGTCCAATGACAACGTGATATTCTACCATGTTATTGGTTGACGATGCTAAGAAAACACCTCCTGAACTCACTAACTCATCAGAGTGGTAAATGACCCAAGCTGCAGAAGCAATATTCTAGGTGTGTCGACTAGCGCCATCTGCAAACCTGACAAAGATAGGAAAGGAATATGTCATATGTGCATGCAATCACAAGACAAAGTATAAGTGGTTGAGACAAAACGCATTCACACATGTGGATTCTCATGGTTGAGGAGAAATGAATTTTTGAAGATGACAAAGTGAATTGAAGAAGGAAGTACATGTAGGCCCCAAAGATAATTAAAGAAAAGAATTAAAAAATAAGAAAGTGTCAGGTCATCCCTAATGTTAAAAGTGATGCAGGAGCATCGCTCCAAGCCAGCTACACGCCAGCTAGCTAGCACATCAAGTGCACATTCAATGGAAGGAGAGAGGCGCAGCCCTCTCATTTTTCAAATTTTGAAAAACTATATTAAATGTTTGTAAGGACGAAGATCCAAAGCCATGCATGTGCACAGGTTGTGATTAGAAACCATATTTAATGGTTGTAAGGCTGAGATCTAGATTCGATTAGGACTAGACAGCCATTCAATGTAATTGAATGTAATTTAATGAGAGTTGGTGAGGACGGAGGGAAGAGCTCGAGGAGCCCCTCTTTGTAAAAAGATCTTCTTTGTATCTAGATTTAGAAGAGGAAGAGTAGAAGAGAAGAATAGAGAGAAAAGGGAGAAGATAAAAAGTCGTGACTTTGTTACAGTCCGAGCTCACATTGTAAAGAGGTGTTTCATATTAATACAATCATAGCAGTTTTTCCTACATGTTGTTTTTCATGTGTTTGTGAGTTCATGAATGAATGTCTTATGTGTTGATGATATGTTGTAGATGTATGTTAGATGTGCATTTGCAGGGATAGATAGATTTTCCTATCTGTGAGTTCTTTGATTTCAGGTTTGGGTTCTTTGAGGCTTCATGTAAGAGGTTGCATGACAGAACACTATGGGTTCTGTAAGCCAGTGCAAAGAGTGCACTTCTGAATTCTGTGGAATTTAGACAGAAACATGTCAGAATGATGCACCAACTGAAGTCATTGACTCAAGGAGGAAACCTCAAGGTTGTTTAACACCTTGAAGGAGAAACTATGCATATGAGAGCACAAAGAGGAGAAGCATAATTGTTGAGAATTCTGTAAAGGCTCTACCAGGAGGGCATTGAGAAGATGCATAGGATGCATTGAGGAGTACTCTATTTCAATTTCAGTGAGAACACAGAGTCACTGAGGATTCTGTGAGACTCTACCAAGAGGGCATTGAGTGGATGCATAGGGTGCACAGAAGGAAATCTATTTCGAGTTCAGTGAGAAGAAAGAGTCACTGAATATTCTGTAGAAGCTCTGCCAGGAGGGCATCGAGCGAGTGAAAGGAGTGCACCAAGAAGAACTCTCTTTCTAGTTCTGAGATAAAAGAAGTTTCATAGGAGGAGACATTCACAGGGTTACTAAACACCCTATAGGCTTAGCAAAATGTGCTTGAGCAGGAAGTTTCATAAGAGGGAACTTACATCCCTTCAAAGAGAGAAAGGGACAAAGACACTTTGAGGTCAGACCCACAGATAATCTCAGAGAAGATAGCGCAATTGTGTGCAAGGACCCTGCAAGGAATTGCAGAGGCCAAGAAAACCCTTTGGAGGGTTTGGAGTTTGAGAAGCTCAGGAGGAGGAATGCCTCTTATAATAAAGGTGGGAGCCAAGGTTACAGGCTTCGCAATAGATATAAAGGTCGAGACCTTTGGAGAAATAAATATTTCAAGGGAAAGGAAGAAGGGCATGCTCAATATAGAGCACAACTTTCATTAGATCAGCTGGAGAGAAAGAGATCTGGGTCGTCAGATCTTGTGCAAAGATTCGATAGTCATTGGATCCGAGGGAAGGCGCATGGAGTTTAACCTTTGGGAGGTCATGTAGGAGAGCAGCTGAAATGGACAATGGAGAGGCTTTGTGGAGAAGTGTCGAAATTCTGAGAGTCCTAGGATCGCCCCAAGTTGCGAGGGATTCAAGTGCTTAGAAGTACCCCAGGAAAGGAGCCATAAGGATGGTGAGAGGCCTTCGTGAAGGAAGAGCCAAAGTTGTGAGAGTCGTTGGATCTTGCAGAGTTGAAAGGTGGTTAGAGGCCGGTGAAACCCCTCACCCAGGATTCGAGGATCAATATGAGTCATTGATCTCGTTTCAACCCACGTTGTTGGATCATTTCATGAATTCAGGGTTCATGAGTTTGGAGGGAAAACCAAATTCTTGGTTTCGTGAAGTCCCGAGTTGTGAGGAGCAGGGAAGGAGATCTAGACCATTGGATCCAAGCCACAGGAGAACCGTTGGATCAGAACCTTTGTGTGGTATCGCGTATCGGGGGTTCGAGGTTGAAAGAATTTCTTTTTGACTGCAGAAGTCGCGAAGTGTCGAGTGCCGAGGGCTCATGCGAACACGTGTCACATCCGTTAGGTGGGGACCACGTGGTTGATAGGTGGTGTAACAACCAATGCCCAGAGAAAGGTGGAAGTGGGTGATAGGTGGTGGACACGCGTCACCTTGGAAGGGGTCAACCCATCATTGACTTATCGTGATTTGGGGTTTCATAAAGGAGGAGAACGAGGGCTCAACACTCCAAATCATGAAGTTGTGAGTTGCGATGGGTGCTAGAGTTAGGCCCTAGCCAGTGGTCACTTGTAGAGGCGCTAGCGAGGAAGCAGCCATACCCGTATCACATCTCGAGTATCGAAGGTTTGGAGAGAGAGGAGTCGAGGTCATCTACTCACAAACTCACGAGTTGCGAAAGGCTCTTGCGCTAAGGCCCAGTTGTGGTTGCATGGAGACATAAGGCTCATGATTGGTGTTAAGTTGCATAGGGTGGGTTTTCACGAAGGACCTATGGATCAGATTTTTTAGGTTCCAATAGGGATCTAAAGGAGTCGCTTCAGCTCGAGGAGAATTTAGAATGATCTTGTGCAGATCACGGCCAGAGGGTCAGGAGGTCTGCGTTAGGTGCTTACAACCATTAAAGATGGTTTCTAATCATATCTTGTGCACATGCATGGCTTTGGCTCTTCGGCCTTACAAACATTTAATACAGTTTTTCAAAATTTGAAAAATGAGAGGGTTGTGCCTCTCTCCTTCCATTGAATGTGCGCTTGATGTGTTGGCTAGATGGCGTGTAGATGGCTTGGAGAGATGCTCCTACATCAAAAAGGAAGTGACATAAATGGTACAAATAAATGTCATTATACATTAATTTGATACACAAGTCAAATTTCAAAGGAAATCATAAGTAAAGAAGGCCGAATTTCAAGGGAGGATGAAGTCTTTTGGTGATGTGTTCTATGGTATGTTATTTTCAGGTCATCTTACCATTTTTTCTATAACATTTTTTCTAAAATGATTCAGATGGTAAAAGTGTTATGGTATTGAGAAGACATATCAAGGTACCTGTGGTAAAATTTTCAGCTCTTGATTCACTATAATTATGGAGATACACTCTGTGGAAGATAGGGTTTTTGACCAGTCCTGAAGCTAGTCAATAAATAGGTGTTCCGGGTAAAATAGTCATAACTTATTCATCGAGAATCCAAATTATGTGGGACAAATTGCATTGGAACGATTACAGACTGTAGTTTCTTGTGTACAAGTTTCAAAATTATATGTTAAATATTGAGTGCGGGGAATTATGTACAAGTTCAGTCTCCTGAATAAACTAGAATTGAACAAGGTCTACCATTCTCTCTATAAATTATTTTTTGGGAGGATTCAAGGAGTGAAACTTGGAGAAGTTTCAAAGAATAAATTGAGTAATATTATCTATAGGATCAGATTATTCCAAGAATTGAATAATTGTAGAAATTGAAGAAGTCTCAGGAAGCATTATCAAGTTCTATGTGATGGTTAGTTGATGATGATGATGATTTAACGTGAAGTTTTATTATCTCTCATATATTCTTGGGTGAAAGGAAGGGGAAAGGATGGAGAGTTCAACTCTCTCTTGATATTGGAGGATTGTATCTTCCTCTTGAAGGTTTATCCCTCCCTTTACACTTGGAAGTTGTAGCTACCTTTGGAAGTCATTACTTCCCTTGAACAATAACTATTGATTATTTCTCATATATTGTGCATGGTTTATTGTGGTGTATTGGTGTAACTCTTATACTATTTTTCATTGTTCATTGAATGTAATTGAATGGTTTAAGTATAAGTTGAATTTTGTTTTAATTTGTACTTGATACTGATTCACCCCCCTCTCAGTATCAACAATTGGTATCAAAGCAGGTTGCCTTCAGAACAGTTTAACCACTGGAAGGAAAATCCTGAGCATATATGGATGACCATGAGCACATTTCAAATGGGATTCAAAAATTTGATGGAAGAAATTATGCATACTGGAGTGATAGAGTGAAAACTTACCTAACGGCTTTGGGAGTAGAAATTTGGTACTCAGTTGTAAATGGCTATGTAATCCCAAATAATGCTCCAACCGATCCAAATGAGAAGAAGCTTATGAGTTGTAATTCAAAATCCAAACATATTATTCTAGCTGCATTAGAACCAACCATTGCTAGAAAAGTGGTGGGTTGTAGCACTACTAAGGATGTATGGGACAAACTCAAGAGCATCTACGAAGGTGATCCAAAAGTTAAGCAAGTCAAGCTTCAATGACATAGAGAATAATTTTAAAATTTGAAGATGAATGAAAAGGAAGATATTGCAACCTATTTTCTTAGAGTTGATGAAGTTGTTAATTCTATCAGAGGATTAGGTGAAGATATCGATGAATCCTTGGTTGTACAAAAAGTGTTGAGATCACTTCTCTTGAAGTATTATGCTAAGGTCTCCGCCATTGAAGAAACTAGGGACTTGACCAAAATGACAATGGATGAATTACATGGGTCTCTTATAGCATATGAAATGAGAACGGGTATAGAAAGTGACCATCCAAACAATGAAGCAGCCTTTAAAGCCATAAAGAAGACAAAATACAAGTCTAACGACCTTGATGAAGAAATAACAAATTTCGTAAGAAGGTTCCAAAAGGGAAGTGGAAGATACAAAGGTAAGTCTCCTCTCAAATGCTTTAATTGTGGTAGAATAGGACATAATGTTGAAAACGGCTACTAAAAAAAGAGAAGTCTCAACAATAAAAAGAGCTTCTACTCCAAGGATGACGACATCTCCTCATATGAGAGTAATGAAGAATATAATGATGGAGGAGAAGTCCTCTTCATAACCCAAGAAACCCAGGATGATGATCACAAGAATTCTAAAGAAGAAGAAATCATTTGTGAATAAGATTCAGATGAAGAAACCAACCTTGATTCCTTTTGGGGATAC
>ML788494.1:418121-435245 GCA_009831015.1 Picea engelmannii
AAATTTCTTTCTTGGACATTGTTATACTTGTGGAAATTTTGGACACAAGGCAATCAATTGTAGAATCAATGAAAGGAATAACTATGCAAGCTACATGAATGGTGAAAATAGTAGATATGGAAATGTTCGTAGACCCGTCAACAGAAATTATAATCCATTTGACCCATTAATGGATCAAAATATTGTATGTTACAAGTGAAATAATCTTGGTCACAAAGCACGAGATTGCAGAGAGATGAAGGAAGATAATCATATGTCAAAAGTATGCATACTAACTACAACATGGAAAAGGAAATAAATTCCACACAATGAAAATTGTCGAATAGCATTGGTTGCTAAAGAATGAAAAGAAGAAGATGAATGGTTCATAGACAGTGGGTGCTCATCTCATATGATTAGTGATCAAATAAAATTTGTCAACTTGAAGAAAAAGGGTGGAAATGTTGCATTTGGAGATGACTCATCTACCAAAATACTTGGAAAAGGAACTGTAAATCTTGGAAGTGAAAATGTAAAAGCAGGAAAAGTCCTATTGGTTGAATACTTGAAGCATAATCTACTCAGTGTTAGTAAAATGTGTGATCAAGGATACACTCTTACGTTTGACTCCCGAAAATGTAAAATCAGAGAAAATAACTCAGGAAGATTAGTTGCAACTGCAACAAGAAGACCGAACAACATGTACATCCTAGACATGAAGAAGAAAGAGAATATAGAAGCCACAGAAAAGGATTCCAAGGAAGAAAAAGTTCCAAAGACCAAAAATAAGGATGAAGTATTATCGATTGCCACATGTTCAGGGGGAGCATCCCCAAAGAAGAGAGTTACCTTTTGCCATTAAATTCAAGGGGAGAATCCCTACCCTTTTCCATTAATGTCAAAGGGGGAGAGAAACTGGGATCATGATGATAGTGGGAGCATGAGTGTTTCCATCAATGACAAAGGGGGAGATTGTTGGAATATTGGTTGTTGTCACTGATGTCAACCCTAGTCATGGGTTTTGGACCGTAAGATTGATGAAGGTATTTGGACATGAAGGACAATGCACATGCATATACAACACCCATGGATGGATAGTATACATCATGTTATTTCCAGTGGTATGTGGCACATCACGTGGATCCTCATGGTTGAGGAGAAATCAATTTTTGAAGATGACAAAGTGAATTGAAGTAGGAAGTACATGTAGGCCCTAAAGATAATTAAAGAAAATAATTACAAAATAAGAAAGTGTTAGGTCAGCCCTAATGTTAAAAGGAAGTGACATAAATGGTATAAATAAATATCATTATACATTCATTTGATACACAAGTTGAATTTCAGAGGAAATCAGAAGTAAAGAAGGCTGGATTTCAAGGGAGGATGAAGTCTTTTGGTGATGTGTTCTAAGGTATGTTATTTTAAGGTCATCTTACCATTTTTGATATAACATTTTTTCTAGAACGATTCATATGGTGAAATTGCCATGGAATTGAGAATACATATCAAGGTACCTGTGGTAAAATTTTCATCTCTTGATTCGCTATAATTATGGAGATACACTCTGTGGAAGATAGGGTTTTTGACCAGTCCTGAAGCTAGTCAATAAACAGGTGTTCCAAATAAAACAATCATAACTTATTCATAGAGAATCCAAATTATGTGGAACAAATTGAATTGGGAAAAGTACGAACTGTAGTTTCTTGTGTGTGATTTTCAGAATCATATGTTAAATATTGAGCACAGGGCATTCTATACAAGTTCGGTCTCCTGAATAAACCAGAATTGAACAAGGTCTACCATTCTCTCTATAACTTATTTTTTGGGAGGATTCAAGGAGTGAAACTTGGAGAAGTTTTAGAGAATAAACTAAATAATATTATCTATAGGATCAGAGTATTCCAAGAATTGAATAATTGCAGAAATTGAAGAAGTCCAGGAATCATTCTCAGGTTCTATGTGATGGTTGGTTGATGGTGATGATTTAATGTGAAGTTTTATTATCTCTCGTATATTCTTGGGAAGAAGGAAGGGGAAAGGATGGAGAGTTCAACTCTCTCTTTATATTGGAGGATTGTATATTCCTCTTGGAGGTTTATCCCTCCCTTTACACTTGGAAGTTGTAGCTACCTTTGGAAGTCATTACTTCCCTTGAACAATAACTATTGATTATTTCTCATATATTGTGCATGGTGTATTGTAGTGTATTGGTGTAAATCTTATACTATTGCTCATTTCTCATTGAATATAATTGAATGGTTTAAGTATAAGTTGAAAAAGGTTTTAAATTATACTTGATACTGATTCACCCCCCTCTCAGTATCAACACCACCCGGCTAAGGTAGGATTACACTACATAAAATCAATGCTCCATTTTGAAAAGGGGTTGATTGTGACAACAGGATGTAGTGGAGCGGGGTGGGTGTGTGCCTTTTTATGAAAAACTAGGCAGGGTGGGAATTTTTGGACAGCCTTAATACAATATTTGAAAATAGAGGGCCAAAAGTAGTCGGCACGCAAAAATTTTTGAGTTGTAGCCATCCCAGAAATGTGATTGCCCCATGCTTCAAGGTGACAATCATTAAGGACACATTCAGTCTCTCCATGATTTAAACAATGTCGTAGGATAGTGTCAATACCGCGACGATACAAAGTGTCATCAATGATAAGGTAGCATCTAGAATGGTGACGAATATGATGACGTTCTTCACGGGAGATATTGGGCTGAAAACGTTGGGTTTGAAGATAAAGAAGGATATCTCCATACCAAGGATCGGACATGATAATGAGGAACAAAGACTCATTGGGGAGAGAATATCTGGTTTCAGTATATTCATCAGCATGGGGAAGATAACAGATAAGTTTCGCAAACACCAAGGATTTTTTAGCTTTGGACTTAGAAAACTTGAGATCGAATTCCTGAAGAATAACGATCCATTTGGATTATTTTCCCCCAAGGACTTGATGTGTAAAAATATGATACATGGGGTTTGATCCTACGATAACCATGGTAGTGCGTAGCAATATGTAATGGCGAAATCTCTAGAAAACAATGACGACTGCCATAGCCAACTTCTCAACATGTGAATATCGGAGCTCAGGATCGGATAGACTCTTTCTCAGATAGTATATCACATGTTCATCACCATTAGGGTCCTCTTGAACTAACACCATAGCGATAGTGGAAGTAGAGGCTACCAAGTAAAGAATGTAGTCTTGTGCATAATTTGGAGGATGCAACAAAGGTGTATTGGTTAATGCATGCTTAAGAGCATCAAAGGATCATTGAGCAGTGTCATCCCAGATGAAAGGAGTGTCTTTCTGCAACAATAACATAAATCCTTTGGTAATCTCAGCATAGTTACATATGAAACAATGAAGAAAGTTTTATTTTCCCTGTAAACTTTTTAGTTGGGTCAGATTATTAGGCAGAGGTAAAGTGATGATAGCTTTAATCTTTAATGGATCCACCCTATCCCATATTTGGAGACAACGAAACTAAGGATTCAACCTGATTCGACAACAAAGATGCACTTGTGTGGGTTCAAATGAATATGGTAGAACCGACATCGAAGAAAAATAGCCCGTAAGTGACCAATGTGGTCTAATCGAATGGAGGAATGGGTGGGTAAATCACCGAGGTAAGGTTCCGCAATATGTTTTATATCATGGAAATCATATGACATGGCCCGCTGGAAGGTAACACCATCATTTTTAAGACCAAATGGTAGTTTCCAATAGGCAAAAGTTCCCCACGGGAAGATGAAGGTTGTCTTATGTTGATCAGCGGGTAGAATGTCAATGAAGGGTGTGGGGTAATTGTCCTTTGGACAAGACTTATTAATATCCCTGTAATCAACATAGACACAAATGGTCCCTTGTTTCTTAGTGACCGAAACAATGTTATAAACCCATTCCGTCAAGGGGACAAGATAGATAAATCCAGTTTTTAACATTTTCTCAACTTCTGCCTTTATGGCCATGGTTTTCTTGGGATGAACCGAGCGGATATTTTGTCGGACAAGTTTAACACCTGAGTATGTTTTAATTTCATGCACAACGATCGAAGGATTGATCCCTGGCATTTCCTTGTAGCTCCAAGAAAACACATCGCGTAATTATTTAAACAAAGCGGTGTAAGAAACCACTTCCTCGGGCGAGCAATTATCACCGAGATCAATATTTTCCATGACACCTTCCTTGATTGAAATATCAATAACGACCATAGAAGAGATGTTGCCCAAATTGCCCTCATAAATAGTATCCTAGGTGAGTAAGGGGGATTGTGGAGAATCAACAACATCAGGGGGAAAGATAGAGTGTATATCTTCCTAAATTTCTTCGAGAGGTGGAAGAAAAAAGAATCAATGATGGTTTTCATCCCACAGTACTTTGTCAGTGCTAAGAATTTCCATAATGGATTCGTCTGAAGGAAAAATCTAGGAAATGTAGTCAAAAGCGGAAGACAAGTAATCCAACCAAGATGGCATCGAATAAGTGTCGGGTGCCAACATATGTTGGCCATTCAAGGAGGGAGAGGTATATTGAATAGTATCATATGAAGCTTTGGCTGGACTAAGTGGCATAGTTTCACCTAGTGAATCAAACTCTAATGAACTAGGAACAATCCAAGGATCAGATGATTCTAAATACTGGGAGGCCATAGTCGAAATCATAATGATTGTGGCAATATGTTGTGTGGTAGGAGGAAGTGGTGTAGGGAAAGTACCCATAAGAGTAGAGTCTTTCAAAATACCTACACCAACACTTTCATACGTGATCTTATGATCTCCCAAGAAAGAAATATTGTTGGTGGCAGGAGTGCGAGCGTCGGGTGTACAGTAATCTAATTGATGGATAGTGACAATTTTTCCTTAATGAGGGAATTGTACACATCGAAACACTAATGAAGCGATGACATTCATGGCATAAAGCCAACTTCTTCCTAGTAACAAGTTGTAATTGAGGGGAGCATCGACTACCTCGACATCAACCGAGATCGTTTTGCCGCCCAAATGAACGGCTAAGGACTGCAAGAGTCCGTGAGGATGAAAACCTCGCCCATCAAATGCGCGCAACATCGTAGCAGATTGTTTAAGTGTGGGTGAATTTCATCCTTTCCAAAAATCTAAAGACATGACACAAGTGGAAGCTCCCTCATCCAAAATAGTGTGGTGAATGTGTTGATTGTGAACAACAACATCAATTTGGAAAGAAAGTTGGTGAGAAAGTCATGATTTGAAATTGTTCAGGTTAAATGTGATATTGTTGGATGAATTAGGATCAATGGTGCCAATGGAAGCCAAGAGAATTCTATGTTGACTTGGGTAGTGTTGTAGAACTTCCAGTGCAGACATAGCACATGGTGCTTGAGCTGAATCTTCAACAATGTTGTAGTTTTGGGCGGCACGTGAACTAGGATTGAAAGTAGACTTACGAATGGTTCTCTTGGGAGAGCATGATATAGAGTTGAACATAGGTTTATCTATCTGAAGTGACCCATATGGAGGACTCACAGATGGAGTACTAACAGAAGTAGGATATGGATCCGATAAAGAACCGTTAGTGACCTTTTCTTTGTCAAGTTTAGCTGGTGTGTCATATGTCGTAGAGAGAGTGGTTAAATCAATCCCATTGAACATATAAACATGGGCACTTGTCAAGGCTTCATCATTGGGAGTGTGGATAAAACTAACCCCTATGGAGGGGGTTTGAGCAACCATAGATTGTTGCTGAGGAAAAGGATGGGTAAACACAGCAGGATGAAAATTCCATTTGAAAATTTTGGCTACTTCATCGCTATGTGGACAGTCTCGGGTGTAATGATCATCACCACAAATAAGACATGGGAATTTTAGTTTCCATTTTGGTTTCTTTTCATTAGCAGGCGATGGAGTTTGAGTTTTGGGTTGTTCATTATTATTATTCTTTTTAGGTTTATTTTTTGTCTTCTTCTTACCTCCATATTTTTTTGAAGTGGCATATTGAACTACATTCACCTCAGAGACTTGAGTTGGGAGGGAGGTAGAGGAGAGTGAGGTCGAAATAGGAAAGGGTGTTGAAGCAGATCAATTTACGGTTCCTGTCGACTATGAAGTAGATTGGGTTTTGACGGTGTCGATAACTCCATCCGCATGTGATGTAGATGAAGGTTTGGATGGATTGGTAGTGGCACGAGTAGCATTTGGAATCAACTCGTACAAAGTACCGGATTGTGAATAAAGCAAATCCAAGTACTGAGCCCTAGCAATGGATTCTTCCTCGGTGACTACACCGCCCATGGTGACATCATGAGAAATCGGAGGTAATAGGGATTTAGTGAACCATTCCACCAATAATTGGTCAGGAATGATTTCTTTGATCAACCTTCGCCATCGTCTCCACTCGTGAATGTGATCAGAGATATGCACGAAGTCGGTCTGAAGAAGGGAGGTCAATAGTTTAGTGCCCATGTTGTAGCAGATGGGTAGTTGGAAGTACATGAGAAAGGACATGGAAAGGGAGTTGAAATCTTGAAAATAACCACATGGAAGTTCAATGTACCACTTTGTTGATGAGCCCGTAAGCATGTGTTGGAAGAGACGTAAACAGATAGAATCATCCATTAAGGATTTTGATGAACACCATAAATGGAATGGCATCACATGGTTACATGGGTCTTATCCAAGTTTACCATCAAACTTTGTGATGTCGGAAGGTAATTTAGCAGGAATCACTGGCCAAAAAGGAGAGTGTTGTATGGGATCGTTGGTCAACCGAGACAAATCTGGGAGATCTAGAGTAGCAAGGAAGGGTAATTGTCGGTTAATCTAAGGGTGATACTAGTGTGGCATAGGGACACCAATAGGACCATAAACTGGTTGATATGGGTAATTGTATCTAGTAGGTCCTCCTACATACGTTTTTTTTTTTCCAGGATAAATAGGATTTGATGATGGTTGAGGAACATTCATGAGTGGGGAAAACCCAGTGGATTCTAAGGGGCATATGTCGGTTGATTCAGTTGCGGGGAATAAATAGTTTTCCCTTGAGGGGGGTAAACAAATTGTCCCTAAGGAGGATACACATAAGCCCCATGGGGAGGATAAACATTAGACCCTTGGGGAGGATACGGTTGTTGTCCTTGAGGACCCCAGGTGGGATTTGGGACGCCCAGAAAAGGTTATCCAGAAGATAGTCCAGAATGAACAAGATTTGAGACTCCTCCTTGTGGGTTAGGCTATGATTTCCTACCGGCATAGGGTTGAGTAAATGTGTCTCCTGAATATACTCCCCAGGATTGTGAATGCTTTCCAACAAAAGAAGTTTTCCCCCTTGCCGTAGGTGGATTAACAACCGAGGTTTGACTAGTAAAGGGAGGTTTTCCTCTGGAAGGAACATGAAAAGGTGGTTGTCCCCCTAGAGGGGTAGGCCCACTATAGGATGGTTTTTCTCCGATATGGATTGGTCCACTAGATGGTGGTTTCCCCCCAGTTGGGATATGTCCCACAGTTGATTGTGTATGTCTAGCAAGGGTCTGCATTCTCTAGTGCAATTTCATTCCAACGGGATTCTCTGGAACGTGAGGAGTTGTAGAATGAAAATGTGTAAAGGTAGGAGTAGCGGTTGAAGTGACCTAGGTATGAGTAGAGGTGATGAATCCAGTATTAATATGCAATTGAGATGACGTAACAGTAGGATCAATGACCTGGTCGATGGGGTGATCAATAGTTTGACTGGATGGTCTTCCCTTAGTAGCAGGAGTGTCACAAGGATTAAGAGTTTGTCAAATTTATTCAAAATTCTCATAAATATCACGTCCTAATGGATTCATCCATACAGAATGAGCAAGTATTTGATGCGTATCTACTGTGGTAGTAGGATGAATAGGAGTCCTATAGTCATCACCAAAAATTGGTTCCGTGGATACCATATATGTCTCAAAAATTGGCCTCTCAGGTAAAACTGGGACCTCTTCTTCTATAACGTTACCGAGTGATTCCAATCGAAGAAAAATTGGTTCAATAGAAGCTATCGACATAGGTGTAGTGTGAGGAGTAGGATTTTCCATCGTGACCAAATCTCTTTCCGAATTGTCTAACAGAGGAACAGTAACACTCCGAGCATCAGATTGATTTTCTTCCTCTCCATGGTAGTTGTCTTCTGGTGAGTTAGGAGGTGAGGGTTGGTAACCTTCTTATGGAGGCAGCCCTTGCATCCTATGTGATTGGTGAAGACCTTTATCATCTACAGGCTTAATTTTGAATAATTATTAAACTAACAACACACGCTAAAAAAATCTAGGAATACCTACAAGAAAAAAAACCTTCTCTCAATGACCGTACTAGTTGGTGATGAAATCCAACATCATGTGATCAAGTCAAGAAGGGGCTAGGATATGAGCGGGTGGAACAGTTACGATGGCGACCTGCTTAACGGACTTATGCCTTGGTGAAAGCTTCCACACAATAATCATGGATTTACCCACCAAGGAGCCCAAGTGAGTTTGACCACCATTTGTTCAAGGTACAACGAAGACTTACCTTCACCTTCCCCTTATGTAAATACCCTAAATATTATGGCTACTAAGGACACCAACTCGTAGTCAGCCCCTAGGTGGGTAGAGTCGACAGTCCAGTCTGAACGTATGGGCAGGATAAAAGTCCTAAATCCTTCGAGAGAAATGAGGACAAGTGGACCGGTAAAACTTCAGAGGACCCCAAACGGATTCGGAATTCACAAAGCACCGAGACCAAATGAAGACAGTTGAACCTCAAGAAGAACCCCCAATCTACGATCTGACTAATACAAACAGTCAAACTATGGAGGGATAATCTATGTAGCTCTTTCGAACACAACCTCGTGTGTAACCCCTGTGTGAGAGGAGGATCCTAGAAAGCTTAAACGAAAATTGGATTTGCTCTCCCTATCGCAAGATGCTGATTTTAGTTTTGAATGCTTTGGAGAGTTGTAATCACATCCTAATCCAAAGCGCTAATCCTAGTCTAATGTTGGTGGAGGGATCTAAAAAGAAAAAAATTCTAGATCGATTATAATTAGCATTGATTTTTGCAATTGTTCTTTACTTAGAGGTGAATGAGAGTGAAACTGATGATAGTATGATTCTATTCCCAAAAATGCATAAGAGAAGTGATAAGAAATATTTTCTTTTCAATGAATTTCTATTTAAGGGAAGGAAAAGAAATTTTCTTTTCACTATCAAACACTAAAATGTAGAGACTTCATGCAATTGTTCTCAATCAAGAATCCAATTCAATGCCAAACTATTCATAAATGATCCTAATATCCAAAAGCCAATCGTGAAAATATATTTATTTGTTTAAATATGAATTATAGTCAATGCAATTCAAAGCTTTTTATGCTGACCAGATTTAATTATTTTCAATTTGTAAGCAATTTGGAAGAAAACATCATATAAACAAAAAGCACACTCTCATTGTGATTAAATAAGAAGCAAAAAAAAAAATACTCAAACAAGAGGAATTGCTTGGAAAGATAACTTCAAAGATCAAATGGAACAATAGAGAGATATTTGAACCTCCTTGTAACAACTTGCATGCAATCAGATAAATGAGAGAGTATCAAACAGACTCCAGATATCAAAGAGGAAGAGTGATTCAAAACAAGGAAGAGTTATGTTAATATCTTTTAAAAACCAAACAAAATGTTAAAAACCCTTGGAAATCAAATGGTTGCAAGCTTTACAGAAAAACCATCTTGATACAACAGTCCTGAGAAGATCACAAAACCAAAAATTACACTCGGAAAGGTATCCCCAAAAATTTTCAAAAGAGAAGAAAATCGACGCTCTGGTGTAAAAGGCACTAGAGCTCTGCAATGCTCTATGAAGCACTGGAGGGGAGAGCTAGCACTTTGGATGTAAAGGTAAGGGAGTGTTGGTGTCTGAGAATAAAGAATTTTAACCCAGAAACCAAGAAACTCAGGAATACTTTGAATATTAGTGTGTGTTGGATGAATTCAAAACCAACAACACATCTAAAAACCAGAAAAGAACAGTCAATAGGATATAACGTAAGAAAATACTAAAACAAGACTAAGGAAGGAAACCAAAACTGAAAGCTTCGATCCCCAGTGGAGTCGCCAATTTTTGTTGTAGGAAAATTCCCCTGCGGACAGGTGAATTCCCTCTTGGATATTAGACCCCTATGACCAAGACATAAAAGTGCTAACTTTGAACACTGACTTTCCTTTAAACATAGCTAATCTAGTCAATAGAGAAGAGGAAGAAAGTATAAGTCCCTATTTACGACGTTTTTCTTCGCTCAGTCCAAGTTGAGCTTTGATCCTCAATCCTTTCAACGAGTCCTACAATCCAATAAACCACGAAGACAAAGCATACTTCCTATTCTACCATTATTAGTTTAAATCTAGATTCATCCAAAGAGATAAGTTCATGCAATTGTACACAATCTTGAAGGAAATAGGCCAAGAATATGTATTAATGAGAACAAAATAAAGTTCTTACAAAGTGTGGATGCAGAACTAGTAGCCTCGCCATGCTCTCCTTGTCCAACCTCTTGCTCGAATGATCCACAATCAAAATGACAATAATTTTCACTGATTATCCCCCTCTTTCACCATGAGGATGCCTCCTTATATAGGATTTGAGAGGATTAACCACCTTAGATATTCTTGGGATAAGTTGAATATATTACTCCATCAGTTGTGGAACTCCCCTTAGATCCAGCCTTGGTCTTGGATTCGAGCCAAATTGACTCGAATATTTCTCAACTGACTTCATAGATAAGGGGGATTTGTCCCATGATTTTCTCAACATCTCGACACTCCCTCAAAGTTGGCCACATAACCTTTCATCGCTCCCTGCTAAGAGGGAAAGGAGTGCTAGCGCTCCTTGCAAGTAGGTAGGGGAGTGCCTATCTCCAAAAAATGCTTTTGTGATGGTAATTTCTCAAGGTAAAATTTTGTATTCTTCGCCAAAGGATATATTTCCTTCTTTTAACCAATCTTAGAGGGTATCTCAATTGTTTTTATAATGTCATTCGTGATGCGACACGGGCGAGAGGACAGTATGATTTCTGTGACACTTGCGAGACTTGTGACAAAAGTGCAACACTTGCGATAATGACAATGAGACATCATCGTAATGATTAATTTTGACGTGTAACAATGGGATTATGAAATTCACAACATCATTAGGATTAGAGATGTCATATTCAATGACAAGGTTGTGTACAAATATCAGTTGCAGGGAAAGAATCAGGAAAAAGAAAAATAGAATACACAGTGCTTGATGAGATCACTGAAAAATAAATTCCAAAGGTACCAGAAAATAAAAACATACAACAACAAGAGCAACATGTACCTCAAAATCCTGCAATTGTTGTTAGAATATCTACTAGGTTAAGTAGACCCCCTGAACAATACTCTCTTGAGTTGTATTTTTTATCCCCATTTTGTGGATAACTAAGGAGATTAAGTCTCAAGGCCCTTAGGTTGCAGATGTGGAGTGTCGAGAGACCACATGACCATCAATATCCTTTTTCACAGCTATAGACCCACATTGCCACCACAATGACCCAACACTTGGTCATCATCCACACTAGCTTTAAACCACAGTTCACTTGGATATTTCTCCATGCGATACAAGTCAGGTATGATGGTGGGTATTCTAGCTTGTGTATCAGAGGTTATTTTTTGTTATGAGACATTTTCTTTGGAAACTATTCCTTAAACCTTTTACCTTGTTTAAATGTTGGTGGTTGGCTTGGGGAACTCAAGTAGATGGTCACCCTTTGGATGGGGTGTTTTTGGGAGCTTCCTTTGATGATTCATCATGCCACTCTCGACCATACTTAGCACTTTCCATCATTATTTCCCCTCATGACATCATCTCTTTGGATTTTGGGGTAGACTAACCCTAGAAGGGACCATTCCTCATTTCATGGGAAGAAGGGGTTGAAGGCCTAGAGGGGAATTAGCTAGAAAAATATAAAAT
Organism: Picea engelmannii; assembly: GCA_009831015.1. Classification (NCBI taxonomy): domain Eukaryota; kingdom Viridiplantae; phylum Streptophyta; class Pinopsida; order Pinales; family Pinaceae; genus Picea; species Picea engelmannii. The sequence continues at coordinate 430,078 of ML788494.1, forward strand.
CCTAATGAAAGAGCCTTCTAGATGCTTTACCCAAGGGATCCCAATAAAATAGTGAAAATCTTCTCCGCAAGAAAATAAGGACCCCATGGAAAGAATAAAATAAAAATTATTAAAGTATCAGTGGAGGATAGGGGGTCTCATCATGAGCCAGCCTATCACATCCATGGGTATATAATGGTATTACATTACCATTTATGGCCATCACACCAGGGTAATGGCTCTCAATTGCATGGCTGAGGGAAAGGGGGTCTCATCATGAGCCAATATTCCCATTTTCATGAAAGTACTTGTGGGTGACATTATCGATATCTGGCCACCACACCAAGGCAGTGGCCTCCAACTCACCCTATGATATATTGAAATAAAATACAAAGAAAGAAATATAAAAGGAAATTGATGGGCTTGAAAAAATGCATTATGGACAAAGGTGTGACACACCCTCCATAAAGGCAACCATAAATAAGATACTATGGAACCTTGCATATCATGAACCCCATACCCATTAAGTACTTCCCCCATCCATTTCATTTCATTCACATGATTCAGATAGGGTTGTTCCTAGACTTAGGGGGTTTGATCCATTGAAAAGAAGTACCATGCCAACCCACCCACAACCAAACTTGGAAAAATGTCTATTTTCTTAAGCACATGTTTGTACGATGTAGTCATGTTATACATGATTTAATGGCTCTTTTATTGACTTGATTCACTCATCATAATGCTTTGACTTCATATCCTTGGAGGACGTATCCATTTTTCTTAGAGGTACATGTTGGTGGCCAGTTTTGGAAGAACAATCCTAGTTTGGGATTCCATGAGGGAAAGCATCCCACATGATAGATGACATAGGCCCACATGTGAGACGACAGAGAGATGCTTTTGGAGGCCTAGGAAACAAATGGATAGGCATATCCCACCCTTTGCATGCCAAATAACTTCCCCAGAAGGGGAAAAACATCACTCCTTAGGGGCTTGACATCACATTTGAGGGGAATATGGTGGTTGATGATGAATCAAAGCATCACACATGGAATTTTGAGGAGGAGAGGCTCCAGATGATTACCACATGGCCTTTGGAGGCCCTACTTTGTATCCCATCTCCAAATACTTGCTCAATTTTCCAAAACATCCTCTTTTAGTGGATTACGTCACATTTATTTTAGGGTTTTCTTTGTGAAAAAGTGAAATTAAAGAGAATTTTTAAATATTATATTTGTAAAGGGGAAATACTAGGGTTGTTGACCCCTAATATTTTGTTTTACCTAATATTATGTGGACAAACTATGTTAGCTACATTTTGTATAAATAGAGATCATAAGATCTAATTTTCAAAACATAACTCTCCATTGTGAGAGGCTCTTGGAATGGAATTTTCTCTCTCTTTGTCTATTTATCTCTTTTGTGTTGTTTTTTATGGCTATGTCTTGGTTATGGTTGATGGAGATAGTGCTCTAGCCTTGGAAGGATTTCTTCATTTTTTTTTTGGCAGATAGTATAGCTTTTATTACCTTTTAATGCTTGAAGGTGCCATTTATTTGATTGTATTATCATTTGTATAAGTTAAAGGTTCTATTTGTTGGTTGTGGAGCCTGATTATCTTCCTGATTTAGAGGTCTTTTACTTTCAGCCATGTTTATACCCCATGAAGTATTTACACCCCAGAAGTATGTACACTCTTCCACGTGGGGGAGTGCAGAGGGGGGGTACCCCCTCTGCGGGCCCCCAGCGGGGGTTCCGAGGTGAATCCCCCGAAGAAAAAATTGCCTTGTTAAAGTATATTGTAATTTCATTGTAAATCTGGACCATTCATTATAAGGTCGCAGATCTAACGATAGAGAGTATGTTAGGGTTTTTTTCCCTAGAAGGTAACCCTCTTTTATGAGGGAAATGTATTGCGGCTATGTATGTTGGTGAGTATTGTATTATGAGAGAGGAGACTGTGAGAAAAAGAAGAGGAAGTTACAGAGGGTTTTGTTGTAGGTTGTATCCCTTCATTTTGCTGGATAATAATAAAGAAAGGACCTGGAAATTTCTCTGGTGGATGTAGCCCACACTGGGTGAACCACGTAAATCTGTGTCTCTCTTGTATTTTGTATCTTCTGTGTTTTATTTCCGCATTTGTTTTATTTTATTGCTCTGCAGTCCTGTTTTTCTAACAACTGGTATCAGAGTGTAAGGTAACTCGTAGGAAAAGAGGGTTCCTGGTTTGAGTGGGATCAATGTCAGAAAATGGAAAGTTTAGGGTTGAGAAATTTAATGGCCAAAATTACCAGTTATGGAAGATGCAGATGGAAGATTATTTATATCAAAAGGATCTATTCCTACCATTGAGCGGAGTAGCAAAGAAGCCGACGGCCATGAATGATGAAGAATGGGATATTCTTGACAGAAAGGCTCTAGGAATGATACGACTGAGCCTAGCAGCGTCGGTGGCTTTCAATATCTCGAAAGAAAAGACAACAAAGGGTTTGATGGATGTGTTGGCCAAATTGTATGAAAAACCCTCGGCGTCCAATAAGGTATTTCTAATGAAGAGATTATTTAATATGAATATGTTGGAAGGTGGGTCTATTGCAGATCATTTAAATGAATTTAATACGGTTACTAATCAATTAAGTTCTGTAAAAGTGGACTTTGATGATGAGGTTAGGGCTCTTCTAATCTTGTGCTCATTGCTAGAAAGTTGGAATGGCTTGGTCATGGTTGTAAGTAACTCTGTCTCTGGTTCAAATACTTTAAAATTTGATGATGTTGTTGGTGTTATCCTTAGTGAGGAAATGCAACGAAAAAGCACAGGTGAGACATTAGGTAATGCGTTGAACATGGATAATAGGGGAAGACAAAAGGATAGAGGAAAGGGCTCAGGGAATCGTGGGAATTCTAGGAAGGGAAAATCCAAATCGAGGATTGGAAAGATAGAGTTCTAGAATTGTGGGAAGAAAGGACATCTGAAGAAAGACTGCAAAGCTCCAAAGAAACAAAGAGATGGACAACAAGAGAGAAATAAGGAAGCAAATGTAATAGGCGATGTGTTACAAGATGCTTTGATTCTTTCTGTAGATAATATTTCCGAGTCTTGGGTAGTAGATTCAGGGACTTCATTTCATGCCACACCCCATAAGAAACATTTTCTATATTATGTTCAAAGTGATTTTGGATAGGTTCATTTGGGTGATGATGCACCATGCAAAATTTTTGGAATGGGAAAGGTAAAAATAAAGCAAAGCAATGGAAACCAATGGTTGTTGAAAGAGGTAAGACATATTCCAGATTTAAAGAAAAATCTAATTTCAACAGGGAAGTTGGCAAGTGAAGGTTGTATATCCATATTTACAGATAAGATGTGGAAGGTCATCAACGGATCATTGGTGATAGCGAAAGGAGAGAAGGTAGGTACATTGTATTTATGTACTGGTAATACTGACTCTTCTATATCTTTAGCTTCTACAGGAGTGGATACAGCACTGTGGCATCATAGGCTGGGACACGTGAGTGATAAGGGTATGTAGATACTTCACAAAAGAAATTTGTTGCCAGATCTTAAACAAATTGATTTGGACTTTTGTGAGCATTGTGTTTATGGAAAACAAAAGAGAGTCAAATTTCTCAGAGTCGGAAAAGAAAAGAAGAATGAAAGGTTAGAGCTTGTGCATAAATATGTATGGGGACCAGCTCAGGTATCATCTCTTGGGGGCTCTCATTATTACATTAATTTTATTGATGATGAAACTAGAAAAACTTCGGTTTATTGCATTCGACAAAAATATGATGTTTTTGATACTTTTAAGAAATGGAAAGCTTTAGTTGAGAATGAGACAGGAAAAAGTTTGAAGTGTCTCAGATAAGATAATGGAGGTGAATATTGCAGCAAGGAGTTTGATGATTACTATTCATACCATGGGATTTGTAGAGAGAAGACATTTCCACGAACACCACAAGAAAATGGTGTGTCAGAAAGGATGAACAGGACAATCATGGAGCGTGCAAGGAGTATGAGATTGCATGCTAGTTTTCCCTTACAGTTTTGGGCAGATGTTGTAGATATTTTTTTTTACGTAATAAACAGAGGACCTTCAAGCTCTTTGGATGGTATAATTCCAAAGGAGGAATGGACAGGAAAAAAGGTAAACTATTCTTTTTTGAAAACTTCTGGTTGTGAAGCATTTGTCCATATTGATCAAGAATATAGAACAAAGCTTGAGGCAAAATCCAAGAAGTGTACCTTTATTGGATATGGTGTTAATGATTTTGGTTATCGCTTATGGGATTATGAAAATAACAAAATCATTAGGAGTAGAGATGTCATATTCAATGAAAAGTTCATGTACAAAGATCAGTTGCAGAGAAAGAAATAGGAAACAGAAAAACAAGAATACACAATGTTTGATGAGATCACTGAAAAAAAAATTCCAAAGGAACCTGAAAATCAAAATGTACAACAGCAGGAGCAGCAGGTACCTCAAACAGCTATAAGTGTTGTTAGAAGATCTACCAGGTTAAATATACCCCCTGAACAATACTCTCCTTCATTATATTATTTATTGTTGACTGATTTTGGTGAACCAGAATGTTATGAAGAGGCAATGCAGGTAGACACCAAAAAGAAGTGGGAGCAAGGCATGAAAGAAGAAATGGATTCCTTAGAAAATAACCATACTTGGGACTTGGTTCAGCTGCCTACAGGAAAAAGAGCATTGCATAATAAATGGGTTTACAAGTTGAAGGAAGAAGATGGAGGAGAAAAGAGGACTATTTTAAGTCTTGTGGCAGTAGAATATTTGCATCTTGAACAGTTAGATGTAAAAACAACTTTTCTCCATGGGGATTTGGAGGAAGAGATTTATATGCAGTAGCCACAGGGGTATGAGGTAAAAGGGAAGGAGAATTTGGTATGCAGGTTGAAGAAGAGATTATATGGCCTAAAGCAAGCTCCAAGGCAGTGGTATTTGAAGTTTGACAGGTTTATGACAAAACAGTGTTAAAATAGATGTCATTTTGATCACTGTGTTTATTTTAAAAGGATAAAAAATGGAAGCTATATTATCTTGTTATTGTATGTAGATGACATGCTTGTTGCAGGGTCTAATATGCAGGATATAAATGTGCTCAGGAAGAAATTAGCCAATTCATTTGCGATGAAGGATTTGGGTGCTGCAAAGAAAATCCTT
>ML788494.1:436013-467825 GCA_009831015.1 Picea engelmannii
CTCAGTTTCAGTTGGTCTTCAAGAATGAAGATGAAGATGAGAAATTTTCCAGGTCCAAGAAGGTTCAGAGTCTAGCATATATAGCAGCGGTGGAGTTGTTGAGATTAGTCTCCAAGTGGGAGATTGTTGGTTGTGGAGCCTGATTATCTTCCTGATTTAGAGGTCTTTTACTTTCAGTCGTGTTTATACCCCATGATGTATTTACACCCCATAAGTATGTATAATCTTCCACGCAGGGGAGTGAAAAGGGGGGGTACCCCCTCTGCGGGGTCCGGGGAGGCTATCCCCTCGACTGGGGGGTCTGGGGGCAAGCGGGCCCCCAGCGGGGGTTCAGGGGCGAAGCCCCCGAAGCAAAAATTACCTTGTAAAAGTATATTGTAATTTCATTGTAAATATGGACCGTTCATTATAAGGTCACAAATCTAACGATAGAGATTATGTTAGGGTTTTTTTCCCTAGAAGGAAACCCTCTTTTATGAGGGAAATGTATTGCGGCTATGTATGTTGGTGAGTTATGTATTATGAGAGAGGAGATTGTGAGAGAAAAAAGAGGAAGTTACAGTGGGTTTTTTTGTAGGTTGTATCCCTTCATTTTGTTGGATAATAATAAAGAAAGAACCTGGAAATTTCTCTGGTGGATGTAGCCCACACTGGGTGAACCACGTAAATCTGTGTCTCTCTTGTATTGTGTATCTTCTGTGTTTTATTTCCGCATTTGTTTTATTTTATTGATCCGCGGTCCTATTTTTATAACACTATTTCCTTGACCCAAGTAGGGAGTCTAAGGTAATACACCCCTACTTTTGTTTCCACCATTTCATTTTCTAAGGGTTTACTACGAGGAGTATAATTGCATACACCCTCCTAGTTGGAACCCTAGCTAAGAGAAGATTGCCTTGGGGAGTAAAAGGGCTTGCGCCCCCAAGGAAGTAGCATATATAGATTTTTCACATTCTCTTGAATCCATTAACCCATTTTTAAAGGCACTACTCATTTAACTTTTGCATGGGGGAAATAAATTACTACCTTGGTAAATGTACAAATCTCAAGTTTTGAAGTTGTCTATTTTGGATGATGATCTTCATGCCTTGGGGATTTTTCCACCCTTAGAGAATCCTGTTTCTCCCACAAATTATTACTTCTGTAGTAAAAATAACCTACATCCATTAGGGATGCTTTAAGATCTAACCCTAACCACTAATATCTCACAAACTAACCCTAGACTAACCCTCTAACTTTGCTAGTTTAACCTACTAACCTAGGTGCATCTATTGGGATAATTGTTGGTTGTTTTTTACGGTTAGATTTGTTGTTGTACTTCATTAAATGCTACAAACATAAGGTTTATATTCTTCTGCATAAATTTACTTTTATGACAACCATCTTTATTCAGTCTTTAAGTGTTATTTTCGGTCCATATTGGTTATTAGTTTTATTGCTGACATTGCTAACTAATATAGAACTTTTACTTGTTGATTTTTATTTAATATATTGTTGATATATTAACTTATATTCTTCTATATTTTAGGAACACCAAGATTAACATGCTGATACATTACTATAATTGGTAGGAAAAGTGTATTTTCTTGTGTCTCGGGAAGGTACAGGTGCACTGAAAACTATCTCTTTACTCGGTATCCATTTACCTCTCTTCACTTACCATTTTCAACCAATATTTTCTTTTATAGCTTGACCTTTCGTGGGACTTCTACTTACACTTACCTTCATCCTTTTAATTCCCCATAGGGGCACTAGAATTTCCTCCCTAGAGTGACCTAGTCACCCTTGTAGTGTGGGACCTACATCAAAGTGACATTGGGTGTAGGATTCCCAGGTTGTAGCACTTTCTTTGTGGTTGGATCACGATTTTCCCAACCTACAACTTGCGCTATAACATTTTTTCATCATTTTCGGAGAGGATTTTGAATCCTCTTTGTTCCCTAAATGACATTTTTGGAAAGTCTCTTTCCCAAAGCCTTCACCCCAAGATTGCCTAGCAACTCCACTCCAAGAGCCTACCCATTTTCCTTTGAAAAACCTTCTTCAAAGTTTTTCTGGTGACCCCACCTTTCCCGAACCCACCTTTCCATTACTTACCTTTCCCTGCTTCCCATTTTCATCCTTTGATGAGCCTTTCTCTCCATGGAGACTACTTTGATCAGGTGTTCTTCTAGTTGATGATACTATGGCACCTTGTAATCAACAAAAACCTCTCCATTTCTCGTTGAAGGAAAATTTCCATATCGAAAGGGAAAGATCTGCTAATAAAATCGCTTAAGAGTTAATGAATCAAGTAAAAGTGATATTGCATGCATCTAGTGAAGACCAAGCCCTCATAGACAAAGAGGTTCTTGAAGAACATGCTTATGAAGAAATGTTCCAAGAAGATCCTGATGAAGCTTATCAAGCTAAATATTCAGATGCATTTAATGAAGATGAAGTCATTTCGCTTAATGACCCAGATGAAGACATCCAAGCCACTATTCCTACTACACATCAAGAGGATAACACTATGATTTATGACCCTTTCAACGATCTTGATGAAAAATTGTTCCATGATCCTGGAAGTGAACGAGCACTAGAAGCGCCCTTGGATATAGTTGGACAGCATATCAACACTTTCATACAGAATGGAGAACATGGATGGGACATGATCCTTTTCACCTTTGACGAAGATCCCAACTACGATGTTGAGGATACCCCTCAAACAAAGGATTGGTCTCCATGCATATATGAATCAGATGTTTGGGATGGTGATGATGGTATGATCACTTATTTTTTTGTTACATTTGAGGATGACTTGTCACAACATCCTCAGGGTGATTTCCAGTCATCCCTTGGGAGTTGTGATGCATATCCTTTCAAGGATGCATATTTGTTCTATGAGGAATTTGAGACATATTCTCCCTTGATTTTGGATCAGTACCAAGACATAGCCATCCTAGGGAAATGAGGTTTACTCTACAAAGAATCATTTTTTTTCATCTTGGAAATTCTCACGAGTATTCATAAATGAAGAGGTACCATTTTTCTTCTTCTAGACTTGAACCCGTCCCATACCTCGTGTCTTCCCCTTGGGTGAAGCATGGGGTCTTATTGAGTTATCTAACGTCTTCTTAGTCTTCAGGAAGTAGTGATTGTGTTGATGAGAATGAAGATGAGACATCATCTACATATCCCATTCCACTCCATATATGGATAGATCAGGCTTGTGGCTATGCTTACAAGAAGGATTTGCAGGACAATCGAGATTGTGGTTTCTCTTTTCAGCAGGATTTCCTCCCTCCCACCCATCTCCATGAGTTTTATTTCATGATTGATTATATATCTATTTATGTGAAAGATTACTATGTGTTGGACTTATCTTTGTTGTTTTACATGATTAAGCACATGGGGAAATGTCTTCGTCCATTGATCAGGAGGTTGAATTGGTTGTACGATTTCACCTTACACCTTCAGGACTTGATCTTCAGGGTCCCAACACCCCATGTAAGTAGGTTAGTCATCTTAATTTATTTCATCTTGCATTTTGATTGCTCATATTAGTTTATTTTCATTGCATTTTTATTTTTCTCTACTTGCATTATTGATTTCATCATCATATATATATACTTAGTTGGAAATTGTGTCAAACTTTTATTTTTCTAGCTTATTTTATTTTCATTATGACCATATGAGAACAAGGGATTATTCCATTCTCCACTTGACAGTCTGATGTTTCCTTGTAGGCATGGGTCTATCAGGAGATGATTCATTTCTCATGAACTCTACGGCCAGCACATGTCCCCAAGTAGGAGCTATATGTCATCCCCATTTTGTGGATAACTAAGGAGATTATGTCTCGAGGCCCTCAAGTTGCATATGTAGACTGTCGAGAGACCGCATGACCAAAAATATCATTTTTCACAGCTAGAGACCCACATCGCCACCATAGTGACTGATCCAAGTGATATTGGTGGCCACCCACCTATTCCAATTGGCTCCTATTAACAGTTTTTAGTTTGACACGTTCTTTTGTACTTCTTTGTAATTGTGGGTTCTAAACTTTCAAGGTTCTCTGAAGCCCTACAAAAATTCCATATGGATATTGGTGGCTTCCCACCTAATCCAATAGGATTATTTTGGATATTTCTCATGTCGGTACATCTTTCTGTACTTCCAAGGTCATTTTGGTGCCCTAAACAATGTTTTTTTGGCTTTCCACAGTCAAACTATAGACACAGTTAGATTTTTATGGGGTAATGTGTATTTCTCAAGAAGAACTTTCCAATGGGCTATCACATGCCTAAAACATAGTTTCTATGCAAAAGTTACGACCATGAGAAGTTGAGGTACCAACTTACCCATCGGGGCCCACAAAACTTTTGGCGTTTCATCTCCTAGGGTTAGGTTTTTGGATGTATAGGGTTTTGGAATTCATGACTAATGTTAAAAAGGTCTCTGGAGATTCATTGTAATCATTCTTCTCAGACAGATGCATGTAGCATCCACATATATTCTCAGAGATAGCTACCACCATTCAAGTAAGTTGTTTTCAGTTATGTAGTTTTACAGTTTTAGAGTTTCAACCTATTTCATTTATCCAATAAAATTTATTGTTCAATGGATATATGTTGTTGTTCTCTGTATCTCTGTGTTATTTTATTCATCCTGTTATTCATTTCGTTCCACTCATAAATATAGATCAGTGGTATCAAAGTGGTCTTCTCTTCATTTATTTTTCTTTGTGCATGCCCCCGACAAGATCTAGGTACAAGAAGTTGGGACTTGAACTAGTTGAGCCTTTGCAAGATTGGTCATGCCAAGCTCGACAACAACCCATGGGGGATGAAAATAAATATTATGGAGCAAGATATCCTTTTAAAATGTTTCTAGAGGAATCCCTTGTGTGACAAAGGAATTAAATGATGGACAACTTTGCACAGATCGTTCGACGGTTGCCCGCGGGAGATGTATCTTCATCAAGCGACCATGCAACCCACTTCAAAGTATAGGTAAATTTTTATATTCCATTATTTGAAGGAATGATAGATGTGTATGTTGTAGATAAATGGATGAATCTTCTCAAAGGGTATTTTTCGGTCCACAATTTTTTCGATAGGGAAAATATTAATTTTGCACTCCTCAAGGTCATCCCCCATGTTAAGGACTGGTGGGATACTTACTCTGAGCAAAGGGAAATAGAGGAATATGAAATATTTTTTATCACCCCCACATGGGATTCCTTCTGGGATTCCATTAAAGAACAATACTACCCTATCGAAATCTACAAGGACCAATACACAACATGGGCCACCTTGTGTCAAGAAAGGGACCAGACTGTACCATATTTCACCAATATTTTCCATACTCTACACACCAAATTGGGTATCAAAGAATATAAGCAACATTTGGCACTCAAATACCGTGGTTTTATGCATATATACATTCAAAAATAAATGGATGTTTTGGACATCGCATCATTGGGTACAACTTATAGATATGTTTTCAAGATCGAGCATAAATTTAAGAAAAAGAGGCAATATTTTGGATCTACAAACTTCTCACAGTTGAAGCAAGGAAAAGGCGGCCCCAACCGACAAAAAAAGGGACATAGAAAATATGTACACTCTCAGGACAACTATTCCAAGCCAAAACACAATAAGGGTAATGAGAAGTTGAAGAAGGACACATGAAAATGGTGTGAATACCATAAAATCCCTTGGCACAACACCGAATAATTTATCTCCAAGTAGTTACTGGTGGCCAAACTGAAATCTTCCAATTCAGAGGAAAATTCCAACTCTAAATCAAATCCAGAAGGAGGGAAGCAGATTATCGATGTTGAACCCAGTGCCACTATCGTTACCACCAAAGTCCATCCAAGTGAACCAGAAGAACCAGAGGAAGGGGAACGCCTATTTCACTCACATATGTGGGTAAAGGGGGCTCCACTTCATTTCATTATCTATAGCAGTAGTCAGAAGAACCTGATATCAGCAGAGGTTGTCAAGTGGTTGGACCTTCCAATGACACCGCACTTCCAGTCCTACACCATTGGATGGCTTCGCTAAGGAAGAGATCATCATGTTGACCAAGAGTGTCTCCTACCTTATGACATGAAGTATTTCAAAGAAGAGGTATTGTGTGATATTTATCCCCTTGAAGTTTGTAATGTTATTTTAGGAAAACCATATTTGTGGAAGCGACATGTTGTGTATGAGTCTAGAACCCATAGTGTTATTATTACTTTGGGTAGACAATTGTACAAGATACCATAGGTAGCACCGCCTACTGCTATTTTTTTAAAATGTTCTAAGCAATGCAGTAAGGTCATTTCATAGAGTAGGAAGTTCGTCCTCTTTGTTATCCATTATCATAGTAAGCAGAAGGTTGCCACCACATATGTGACCTCTACACAAAGCCTCTCTTTGTAGCAGAAGAAAGTGGACAGGATCGTGGAAGAATAAAGAGGCATCTTCTCCTCACCCACAGAGGTACCGACGCACTTCCAAGTCAAGAATCCAAATGATCTAACCTATGGTGCACCTCTACCTAATGTACCATTCTATCATCTCTCATTGATAGAAAATGAAAAAATAAAGCGTCGGATCCAAGAGCTTCTTCAAAAGGGGAACATTAGACCCATCTCCTCCCCTTGTGAAAGACAAATTATATTGGTGGAGAATAAATACGAGACCTGGAGGCTCTACATTGATTACAGAGAATTAAACAAAATCACAGTCAGGAACCAGTACCCAATTCCCAAAATTGATGACCGTTTTTACCAATTCAAGGGGGAAAAGTGTTAGCCCTTGACCAATTTTTGGATATCCTTGGTCGGGTTTGACCTATTTTGGGACTTCAACAGGCTGTTGAAGGCAGAGTGCAAGTTGAAGTAGAGATCACGGAATCTCGGCCCCTTTTTAGGGATTTTTTTGTTTTGGGTTTATGTAACGGGTACGAGGATGTTGGCCTATGGGTTTACCCATGTTTAGGCCCATTTTGTAATGTATAAATAGATTTCTAGGCGATGTAAGAGGAGACAATATAGGAATTTGTGTGATGATGTGCTAAGTGCAAGTGATAGTTTTACATGCTTTGTGCATATTGTGTGAAACTTGCAAGGCTAAGTGCAAGTGACTATAAGAGATTGTGTAAAGGCTTTGTGTTGTAACCTAGCTCAGGGAAGGAGGATCTAGTGAGGTGCGTGCAGATATCCTGTCCTATATGGAGTAGGAACTATTGGATCTGTGCATGTAGATGATTGACAGAAGATAATAAAGAAGATGAAGAGTTGGTGGGCGTAGCCCCAGGCTGGGGGTGAACCACATATATCCTGTGTTATGGTTGTTTTGTGCATTTTGATTAGTGCTTTGTGCCTTTGATGTGATTTATGCTTAGTGTTGTTATCTTTATGAATGTTAGAAGCATCTGATATAATATCTTAGTGCTCAGTAATGCAAAAGAATGTCAGATATGATATGTTTATTTATGCTAAGCACTTGAATGTGTTGAATCTTGTTGAATACTACGTTGCGTTGTAATTAGGGTTTATTTGCATTGTAGACAAAGGTTATGTACTAATGAATGGAATCTGTTAAGTGCTTTGTTAGAGTATTGTAATCACAGATCTGTGTCCCAGCTAACTTTGCAGACACTGGAGTCATGCAACCACCTTTGCTTCTACCTCGGGTGAGACTTCATCTTCTTCGCAGGTGTTTCCGAAAGGGTCGGTAGTTAGGGTTTTGTTGGTGCGTTGTTGAAGCATTGAACCCTGGGTATGGCCCTGTGCCAACAAATGGTTCTGTTGTTGGGACATGAAACTGTGATTGTTGAGAACTGAGGAAAAGAAAGAAATCTTTGTGCATAGATCTGTTTCTTTAGTATTCTACTTGACTACAAATATTTGTGCTAAGAAAGGAGGCATATATGAAGAAAAGAGGTAAGATCTGAAAGATTTGTGCTTAGTGAAACATTTTTATTAAAGAGGTAAGATCTGAAAGCTTTGTGTTTTGATAAAAGTAAGATAATTGAAATTTTTTGTTTTGAAAGTATGGATCTGGGTATGTTTGATAAATATTGTCCTATTCTGAAAGATAGGGAACAGTTAGAAGAAAGAAGATTTGATATGAATAGATTTGATAGAAATAATGAAAGATATGTTATTCCTATGCATAGAAAGAATGTTTGGACTAACACAAGGATGCAGGATCCTAGGAAGATGTTTTTGCAGATTATCTACCACGATCCTAGTGCGCACTACAAGAAAGGTTGGGGATCATTTAAGAGGAAGAGAGGATTAACCCTTTGTTACAGATGCATAAGTTCGGGCCATATTGCTAAGGATTTCCTTGATAGAATGCCTAGTTGTATTTGTTGTAAATCTATGGACCATGAAGTTCTGGATTTCCCTAGAATGATTACTAAAGTTGAAAGAATGAATATGAGATGAGAAAACCCTAAGAAAGGACAAGAAATGGAGACCATGACAGAACCTCAGAAAGAATCAAATACTGTATTACTACAAATGAAAGAAACTATGAATGACCACAGAGATATCAACTTATCAGAGATCTTCAAAGAGAAAGAGTGCATCGAAGAAAGAATAAGAGACTTCGGCGTAGACTGTGTTCTAGATGAGGAAACACAGGTGAATATTATGACAGAAATAACTTGGGAAATGTCAGGAAAGCTTGTTATGATTCCCTCATTGTGGGAATAGGATTATTTAGAGGAAAGTTGATAAACCTATGTGGAATACTTACCCAGACATCTATGAGTTCTCATGGCACTTCGACAGAAGAATAATTTGAGGTTGTTAAATTTATTGAGAACAACACCCCATTTGCTATGGTGCTAGGCAAAAAAACAAGAAGAGGAAGCTCTAGAACAGAAAAAACAAGAACTAAGGGACTTCATGGCTAAGAGAATAGCACACTGATTGGAAGAATAAGAAAACCAATTGAAGCTACCGAGGACCAAAAATATGGATGTCGAAGTTGAAAGAACACAAGCAGATATGAAACACCTATCTGTACAAGAGAGTAGAGTGCCTACCCCAGACAAAGAAGAATTATTGGCCTTGAACCCTATGAAATACCATCAACAGCTTGAAGTTACTATGCCAAGAGGAGATAAGAATTAGAATGGGAAGAGGAACCCAGTAATGCAGATCACAGGGAAGAAGGCTAGAAAGATCAGTAAGAAGAAATCAAAGTTGGAGAAATTACAGGAAGTTCCAGAGAAGACTTCGCAGAAGGAAGATCTCCAGAATTCGAGCTTCTCTTTCTTTCCAGTTAATTGTTGGTAATCTAGTCCGAAAGAATAGACCCATGCAAGTCATAGGGTTTGTTTTTGACCTTGCAGGGAAATGCGTGGAGGGGCGACATATGAATTGGGCAAAGTACTTAGTGAACCAATTAGACCAAGACTACCATGAAGCCCAGGATCAGGGCTATGAATTCCATTTTAGTTGGTTGTTGATCCTCATTACTTTCATAGCTTGGGAGATGTTGGAAGGTGTGACCTTCCCTGAACTAGAACCACATGAACCCTTAGCTGTGAAGTTCACTTCACTATGGTATTCAAGCGATATGGGAAAACAATGGCAATCAAACGTGGTGTTCCAGACCTACTAAATCCAGTTAAAGAGGTCTATTGAGGTTGTCCCTCATATAACGCCGAACACCCTACATAGGTTCAGGACATTTGCAAAGTTCCACGTAGACAAACATTTTATCTACATCACTGCGCATGAAGACGAACACAAAGAAGTACTATAGAGTTATTACAAACTCACAGAAGAGGACTTAGAAGAAATAACCAAGGAGTGGTCTGTAGAGCTCCGTATCCCTGTTGACCCCACACAATTGTCTGATCCCAAACTAATCGGAATCTCGGTGATCACTCATGAAGGAAATGATACACCTGAAACTAGCATAAGGAAGAAGACAGAAGAAGTCCAACAGTTGAGCAGTGCATCAGAAGAAACTGCTTTAGACTCACCTAGAGGATGAGATGATGACGATGTAGATAAAGAAGAGAAAAATGGACAAGAAGATCAGTAGAAGTAAGGCAAAGTAACACGACCATAGAATCTCCCTGAATACGGAGAGCCATCTCACAAAAGAAAGGTTTCTCCCACAAAACCCACATCATGAAAGAAGTCAAAAGCTAGTAAGACCAATATGAAGACTATGCTCACACTCAATGACTTCAACTTCATCATCACAGTTGTATCGAACACCTCAGAAGATATTTTGTAGAGAAATGAAGCGAAGCAAGAGACCATGTATGAAAAAATTGAAGAAAAACTGCAAGGGGTACAACATGCCCTTCACTCCAACCGCACAGTTTCCACTGTGCCCCCTCTGTCAGAAGAAACAGATTTGGGAGATGAGCCCACCCAATTCCATAGACTATTTGATGCAACTGAAGCCCACCTTCGTCGCACACAGGAAGAAACAGAACATGCCACATTGGCCCTGAAGGAAGCACAAGAGGAAGTAATAAAGCAACGCAGGGTTGTGCAGTAGGAGAAGGTTGTCCTCCAAGAAAAGTTTGAAGAGGAAAAGGCACAGATCCAACATGAGAAAGAATAGTTTCTTGTAGAGCAAGTTGGAGTAAAAAAATCATTCAGCAGAGAACTTCACTCTATGACAGGCTTAGAGAAAAAGGAGGAAGACCTAGTGGAGCATCAAGTAGCTTAGCTTGCTGAAGCCATCCAACAACTTCAATAGAGAATAACAGATCTAGAACTACAAACCATACCAAGTACTCTGCAGGAAATGCGAGACCAAAGAGAAGCCATTTCCCGAATCATAGTTGACAGGATCAAATCATTAGCTTTGGAATGTCAACAGGTTAGTGGTAGAAGTGTGTAGACTTATGAGTGACTTACTGAGGACCCTGAATTAAATACAATGGAGTCACAGCTCCAGGAGGAAAAATAGCAAGTAGCAAAAGTACAGGTGCAGTTGAAGCTCCTATCAGCAGTTGAAAGAATTAAAATATCTTAGGAACAATTCACTTCTCAACAGTAGGTCCATACCATACAGAGAAAATTCATGGAAGTGACTCAGAGGCTCCAACCAGTCCAGGATGCAACTTTCCAACTGTTTGAGGAGATTTAAGGATGAGGAGTAGAGTTGGAACAAGTAGTCACTTCAATCAAACAGTGCTTAGAGGGACCTGTGAATGAGGCAGTTCTTCAGGATTTCACTAAGAAGGAGGCCCTGGTGAAGCAGTAGGTCGAAGCAGCTCAAGCTAGGATCAAGGCTTTTGAAGCAGAGCTACTCAGATTAGAGTGACTCGGGACGCATCACAAGTGAGTGTTGGGGGTCTGTTGGCCCTTGACTAAGTTATGGATATCCTTGGTCAAGTTTGACCTATTTTGGGACTTTCATGGGCTGTCAAAGGCGGAGCGCAAGTTGAATCGTAGATCGCGGAATCTCGGCCCCTTTTTAGGGCTTTTTGGGTTTTGGGTTTATGTAACGGGTATGGGGATGTTGGCCCATGGGTTTACCCATGTTTAGGCCCATTTTGTAATGTATAAATAGATGTATAGGCGATGTAAGAGGAGACAATATAGGCATTTGTGTGATGCTGTGCTAAGTACAAGTGATATTTGTACATGGTTTGTGCATACTGTGTGAAACTTGCAAGGCTAAGTGCAAGTGACTGTAAGAGATTGTGTAAAGGATTTGTGTTGTAACCCAGATCTCCTACCCTATGTGGAGTAAGACCTTATGGCTCTGTGCATGTAGATGATTGACAGAAGATAATAAAGGAGATGAAGAGTTGGTGGGCATAGCCCCGAGCTTGGGGCGAACCACGTATATCCCGTGTTATGGTTGTTTTGTGCATTTTGATTAGTTATTTGTGCCTTTGATGTGATTTATTCTTAGTGCTGTTATCTTTATGAATGTTAGAAGCATCTGATATAATAGCTTAGTGCTCACTAATGTGAATGAATGCTAGATATGATCTGTTTCTTTATGCTAAGTGCTTGAATGTGTTGAATATTGTTGAATACTGCGTTGCGTTGTAATTAGGGTTTATATGAGTTGTAGAAAAAGGTTAAGTACTAATGAATGGAATCTGCTAATTTATTTGTTAGAGTATTGTAATCACAGATATGTGTCCCATCTAAGGTTGCAGACACTGCAGTCCTGCATCCACCCTTGCCTCTATCTCGGGGGAGACTTCATCTGCTTCGCAGGTGTTGCCGAAAGGGAATGTACTTAGGGTTTTTTTGGTGTGTTGTTGAAGCATTGAACCCTGGGTTTGCCCCTATGCCAACAAAATTTTATTCGATAAGATTGACCTAAATTCTAGCTACCATCAATTTCCCATCGAACCAACTGATGCATGAAAGATAACTTTCAAATCTAAAGAAGGTCTCTTAGAATGGTTGGTCATGATATTTGGATTAATAAATGCACCAACCACTTTCATGATATTGATGGATGATGTATTGATACCCTTCACCAACTCTTTTGTGGTGGTGAATCTCGATTATCATTTGGATATTGGTGGTAACCGTGTGGCATGGGAACACCAGTAGGACCATATCCAGGTTGGGGTGAGATAAAAAAACTAGATGGTCCTCCCATATATGGTGGTTGACCTGAAGGTCCCCAAATGTATGGTGACTTCTCGAGTTGTCCATCCATGTAAGTTGATAGTTGTCTTGATTTTCCACTCATGTATGATGGTTCTCCTAGTTGTCAACCCATGTACTCAGATTGAACAAATGGACATCCTACATATTAAGATTGACCTGATGGTCCCCCCATGTGTTTCGGTTGGCCTGATGGACTTACCATATACTGTGTTTGAGTGTGTTGTGTTGGAATAATGGGGTTTACATATTGATAGGGAAATGTTCTTTGTTGAGGAATGTCCATTACATTGGGTTGAACCCACAAAGGATTAGAAACTCCTAGATATGGTTGTCTAGGATACAAACCAGTGGTAGCATGGATGGAAGGGATTGCAGGAACAATTTTTCCCTGGGGTTTTTGATGTTGCACCCACATAGGGGTTTTCCCCATGGATGAAGCTTTCCCCCCTATTAAAATTTTTCTCTTTAGCTGAAGGTTTCCCCCTAGCTAAAGGTTGGCCTCCCATTGAATATTGACCTCCAATGAAGGGTGTATCCATTTGTAAGTTTGGAGAGGGAGGATGAGTATATTGTGTAACCGTGGTTGTGTGAACGAATTGGCTACTGGCCATCTAACCGATGTGATGACCAAGTAAATCACTTTGTGTGTGCATGTGTGGAAATAGTGAAGTAGGAATATTACATGACTTATGTGCGAAGGGATATGTATTCACAAGTGGTTTTCTTAGGGTTTCCTGGGTCACCGATGTTCCCATTGAAGAAGAAGCGCCAATAGTATCAACTACGGGAGTTGTGGATAAAGATAAATTCCCAAGTTTGTTAGAAAAATAGGATCGTGAAGCAATAAAATAAAACAAATGTGGAAATAAAACAAAGAATATACATAATACAATAGAGCCATAGATATATGCGGTTCAACTAGTGTGGGCTACGTCCACCAGAGAAAATTCCAGGTCCTTCCCTTTTATTATCCAGCAAAATGAAGGGATACAACCTACAAATCAACCGTTGTAATTTTCTCTTCTTCCTCTCATAGTCTCCTCTCTCAGAATACAATAATCACACACATACACAACCACAATACAATTCCCTCATAAAAGATTCCCTCATAAAAGAGAGTTTCCTTTTAGGGAAACAATACCTAAAATAAATTCTATCATTAGATCTGCAACCTTATAATGAACAGTCCAGATTGACTATGGAATTACAATATTTTACAAGAATTTTTTTTCCAATATTTCTCTTCGAGGGCACTGCCCATGAATCCCCCACTAGGGGGGGCTACAAAAATTATCTCTTCCCCCCCATGGACCCCCTTGGTGAAAAGTTTTGGGAGGAAATCCTCCCCAAACCCCCCGTTAGGGAATGTGTTCCAAAAACGGTTGAAACAAACCTTTGAATCAGGAAGATAATCAGGCTCCAAAACCAATAATCTCCCACTTTGATACTGATCACAACAACTCCACTGTTGTTGTACCTATTGGACTATAATCCACCTTGGACCTAGAAAATTTCTCATATTCATGTTCATGATTGAATACCAATTGAAACTAAGTAGGAACTCAGTTTCTCCCTGGTTACTCCCTTTGTTAACATGTCTGCAGGATTCTGGCTAGTATGTATCTTTTCCAACTTCAAATGTTCATCTTCCAAGACAGATCATATGAAATGATAATTGAGCTATATATGATTATTATTTGAATGTAATACTGAATTATTTTCAATATGAATGGCACTCTCACTGCCATAGTGCAACACATTATTCTCCTTCTTCTTTCTCAATTCCTCCATAAACCTTTGTAACTAAATAATTTCTTTACTAGCCTCTGTAGCAGCAACATACTCTTCTTATGTTGTTGAAAGTGAAACAACCTTTTTTGGTTTTGAAATACAACTTATTGTTGTTCCACCTATAGTAAAAACATACCATGTGGTTCTCCTCCTTCTATCTTAATCACCTACCATATCTGGATCAACATATATCGGTAGAACAATTTCTGAACATCCAAAACATAATGTATCAGTAGAAGTACCTCTCAAATACCCAAGAATCCACTTTATTGCCTCCCAATGTTATTTACCTGGATTGTTCACATACCTTCTCACAACTCCCAATGCATGTGAAATATCTGGTCTTGTGCAAACCATCGCATACATCAAGCTTCCAACTGTTGATGAATAAGGGATCTTGGAAATGTATTCTATCTCCTCTTGTGTCTTGGGACATGTTTCCATAGTTAATTTGAAATGTCTAGCCAAAGCTATACTAACTAGTTTTTCATTATTCATTCTAAACCTCTCCAATACCTTCTCTATGTACTCACCCTAAGACAATGTCAATTTGCGATTTTTCCTATCTCTTGTTATTCTCATACCAAGGATTTTCTTTCCAGCACTCAAATCCTTCATCGTAAATGAATTAGCTAATTTATTCTTGATAACATTTATATCTTGCATATTATATCCTGCAACAAGCATTCCATCTACATACAATATCAATATAATATAGATTCCATTTTCTATCCTTTTAAAATAAACACAGAGATCAAAATGACATCTACTATAACCTTGTTCTGTCATAAACCTGTCAAAATTAAAATAGCACTACCTTGGAGCTTGATTTATTCCATACAAGATCTTATTCAACCTACATACCAAATTTTCCTTCACTTTGACCTCATACCCCTATGGTTGTTGAGTATAAATATCTTCATCCAAATCCCCATGGAGAAAAGTTGTTTTCACATCTAACTATTGAAGATGAAAATCTTCTACTGCCACAACACTTAAAAAATCCTAATTGAACTCATATTAACAACAAGAGAAAATATTTCATCAAAATACATACCCTTATTTTGTGCAAACACCTTTACAACAAGTCTAGCTTTGTACCTCTTTTTTCCTCCATCTTCTTCCTTCAACCTGTAAACCCATTTATTCTGCAATGCTATTTTTCCTGCAGGAAACTGAACCAAGTCCCATGTTTGGTTATTTACCAAGGAATCCATTTCCTCTTTCATGCCTTGCTCCCACTTTCTTTTAGTGTCTACTTGCATTGCCTCTTCATAACATTCTAGTTCACCAGAATTGGTCAACAATAAATAATATTATTATAGTGCAATTTGTAGGTTGGGAAAAGCTCGACCCAACCACAAAGCAAGTGCTACAACTTGGGAACCCTACACCCAATGCCACCTCGATGTACGTCTCGTACTTCAAGGGTGACTAGGTCACTCTAGGGAGGCGATCTCGGTGATCCTAGAGGGAATGCGAAGGATGAAGGGAAGTGTAAGGAGAAGTCCCCAAAAAGTTCAAGAGATGGAAGAAAATATTGGTTGAAAATGGTAAGTGAAAAGAGGTAAATGGATATTGAGTAAAGAGATAGTTGTCGGTGCACTTGTACCTCCTCGAGACACAAGAAAAGACACTTTTACAACCAAGTATAGTAATGGATCAAAAATTTAAGTTTTTTGTCCCTAAAATACAGTAGCGTATAAGTTAATATATCATCAATATATTACATCCAAATCAACAAGTAAAAGGTCTATATTAGTTAGCAATGTCATCAATAAAACTAATAACCAATGTGGACCGAAAATAACACTTCAACATTGAATAAATATGGTTGTCATAAAAGTAAATTTCTGCAGTAGTATATCAGCCTTATGGCTATAGCATTTAATGAAGTACAACATCAAATATTACCGTTAAAAATCATCAACAAATAGCCCAATAGATGCACCTAGGTTAGTAGGTTAAACTAGCAAAGTTAGAGGGTTAGTCTAGGGTTAGTTTGTGAGATATCAGCGGTTAGGGTTAGAGTTTAAAGCAATCCTAATGGATGTAGGTTATTTTTACTACAACAAAAATAATTTGTGGGAGAAAGAGGATTCCCTAAGGGAGGAAAAATCCCAAAGGCATCAAGATCATCATCCAAAAGAAACAACTTCAAAACTTGAGATTTGTAAGTTTACCAAGGAAACAATTTATTTCTCCCATGCAATAAGTAAATGAATAGTGCCTTTAAAAAAAGGTTAATGGAGTCAAGATAATGTGAAAATTATAGATAGGATACTTCGTTGGGGGTGTAAACCCTTTTACTCCCCAAGGAAAGATTCTCTTAGCTAGGGTTTCAACTAGGAGGGTGTATGCAATTATACTCCTCTTAGTAAACCCTTATGAAGCAAAATTCCCTTAGAATATAAAATGGTGGAAACACAAGTAGGGGTGTATTCCCTTATGCTCCGTACTTGGCTCAAAAAAATAGAAACTTTAACTTGTACAAATGATAATACAATGAAATAAATGGCACCTTCAACCATTAAAAGGAAATAAAAGCTAGATTAACCACCAAAAATGCAATGAAGAAAGCCTTTCAAGGCTAGTGCACCATCTCCATCAACCATAACCAAGACATATCCATAAACAAAAGAAAAAGAGAGATAAATATCCAAAGAGAGAGAAAATTTTAGTCCAAGAGCCTCTCACAATGGAGAGTTATGTTTTGAAAATGAGAACTTATGATCTCTATTTATACAAAATGTAGCTAACACAGTTTGTCGACATAATATTAGGGAAAAAACAAGATTAGGGGTCAAAAACCCTAATATTTCCCCTTTACAAAGATAATATTTGAAAATACTCTTTAATTTCACTTTTGCACAAAGAAAACCCTAAAACAAAGGTGATGTCATCCCCTAAAGGAGGACGTTTTGGAAAATTGAGCAAGTCATTGGAGCTAGGCTGCAAAGTAGGGCCTTCAAAGGCCATGTGGTAATCATCCAGAGCTTCTCCTCCTCAAAATTCCATGCGTCATGCTCTTATTCATCATCAACCACCATATGGTCCTCAAATGTGATGTCAAGCCCCTAAGGAGTGACATTTTTCCACTTATGGGAAAGTCTTTTGGCATGCAAAGGATGGGCTATGTCTATCTAGTTGTCTCCTAGGCCTCCAAAAGCATCCCTCTGTTGTCTAGCATGTGGGATTATGTCATCTATCTTGTGGGTTGCTTGCCCTCATGGACGCCCAAGCTAGGATTTTTTCTTCCACAATTGGACACCAAGTTGTACTTGCAATACAAATGGATATGCCCTCCAAGGATCTCAATTCAAAGAATCATCATGATTGAATAAAGTCAATAAAAGATCCATTAAAGCATGTATGTCAGGATTACATCATACAAACATGTGCTTAAGAAATTATACATTTTTCCAAGTTTGGTTATGGCTGGGTTGGCATGGTACTTATTTTAAATGGATCAAACCCCCTAAGTATAGGAACAACCCTTGTTACACATGATTTTGGTCATCTTGGTGATGTATTAACAATGGTGTACTCAGGGTCCCAACAAGAACTTTCTCTTGAGAAAAGTGGCATTTATCTCCTTCCAAAAAACATATTTTCAAAGTGAGTTCGCAGGTTGAATATGTCCTAGGGTGTGAGAATGACCCATTCTTGTAGGCCATCTTCATCTAGAGTACTGACTTCTCGCAGGTTGCCCTATACACAAGGTGCAAACTTTTTTTTAAGCTTGGAAAAGAGAAGAAGTCTCAAGGGTTCTAGAAGGGAATCTTATAGAAAATGAGTTGGCATTCGTATGGTTGTCATTTTACTGGCTTATCTGATTTGATGGGATCATTCTCATCCAGGTAACCATGTCACCCTCTCCTATATATTGAAAGGATTCTCATGTAAAAGGTTAAGCAAGATTAATTGAAGAATTGGTGAAGGAATTGTGTGAAGAACCCTGCTTGAACAGAAGTTTGGAGACTCTAGTAGGTCTATCAAGAGGAATTGGATCTTCTTCATGCAAGTTCAAGAACAAATGTGTGTGTTGGAACCAAGAGCCATCGAAAGGAATCTTGCGACATCAAGGCGATCAGGTTGTATCTTTTACTTTCAATGAATATGATACAATGACATGTCCCTTTTCCATAAAGTCATTCTTACTTTATTGTGTAATTCCTTGATCATATGCATAAATTGACATTGAATACATTGTGCTATCTTCACTTTGGTTGGTTTGTGTTGTCTCGGACTTGACCTCACGAGAGTGCCAAAGTGAAGTGGGAGCAACAAATACCTAAGGAAGTGATACAAAGGTATGTCACTTGTTCATCCTTACTAGCTAATTCAATGGTCGTAACTTAGGGAAAGGGTCATGTCCTGTCCTATTTTGTTCTAGATCCAGGTGGATCTAGGGAGATCTGTTAGTGTTCGCACCTACCGATTAGTCCGATAACAACCCTATCTAAGGCATGTGAATGAAATTAAATGGATTTGGGAAGTACTCAATGGGCATGGGGTTCATGATATGCAAGGGTCCATAGTATGTCATTTATGGATGCCTTTGTGGAGGGTGTTTCGCACCTTGGTCCATAATGAATTTTTTCCAAGCCCATAAATTGCCTTTTATCTTTCTTTCTTAGTAGTTTCTTTCAATATATCATAGGGCGAGTTGGAGTCCACTTCCATGGCGTGATGACCAAATATCGGCAGTGTCACCCACAAGTATTTTCATGGTAATGATAAGGTTGGATTGTGATGAGACCCCCTTTTCCTCATCCATACAACTGAGAGCCATTACCCTGGTGTGATGGATAGAAATGGTAATTTCATACCCTTATATACCCATGTATGTGATAGGTTGGCTCATGATGAGACCCCCTATCCTCAACTGATCCTTTAAGTGTTTTTATTTTATTCTTTTCATCGGGTCCTTATTTTATTGCGGAGAATATTTTCATTGCTTTCTTCGGATCCCCTGGGTGAAGCACCTGGAAGTTTCTTTCATTAGGATTTTATCTTTTTCTAGATAACTCCCCTCTAGGATTTCAATCCATTCTTCACATGAAATGAGGAATGGTCCCTTCTAAGGTTAGTCTACCCAAAAATACCAAGAGATAATGTCATGAGGGGAAATAATGATGGAAAGTGATAAGTATGGTCAAGAGTGGCACGATGTCTCATCAAAGGAATCTCCCATAAACACCCCATCCGAAGGGTGACCATCTACATGAGTTCCCCAAGCCAACCACCAACATTTAAGCAAGGTAAAATGCATAGTTTCCAAATAAAATGTCTCATAATAAAAAATAACCTCTGATACACAAGCTATAATGCCTTAAATATTAAAAATATACCCACCATCATACTTGTCTTGTACCGCATGGAGCTACACCCAAGTGACCTATGGTGGTAATCTAGTGTGGATGATGACCAAGTGTTGGGACACTGATCCAGATTTATGAGAAGAACAAAATGAATAACAAACTGAATATAATAAGACATAGTTACAGAGAACAATAACAAATATCCAGTGAACAATAAGTTCTATTGAATAAATGAAATAGGTTGAAACTGTAAAACTGTAGAATTGAAAACAACTTTCTTGAATGGTGGTAGCTATCTTTGAGAAGAGATGTGGCTACTACATGCATACCTCTTAGAAGAATGATTACAATGAGGCTCTAGAGGGAATTTTTAAAATTACTCATGAATTCCAAAACCATAAACATCCAAAAACCTAACCTTAGGAGATGAAATGCCAATCGTTATGTGGGCCCCAATGGGTAAGTTGGTACCTCAACTTCCTAGGGTCATAAATTTTTCATATGACCTCTGTTTTAGGTGCGTGATAGCCCGTTGGAAAGATATTTTTGAGAAGTACACATTACATCATGAAAATCTGACTCTGTCTATAGTTAGATTGTGGAAAGACAAAAAAAAACTGTTTAGGGCCCCAAAAATGGCCCTGGAAGTACAAAAAGATGTGATGACATGAAAACATCCAAAATAGTCCAGTTGGATTAGGTGGGAGACCACCAATATTCATCTAGAAGTTATGTAGGGATTTAGACATCCCCGAAAGTGTAGAACCCACAATTACAAAGAAGTACAAAAGAACATGATGAACTAAAAATTTTCAATAAGAGTTAGTTGGAATAGGTGGTTGGCCACCAATATCCACCTGGATCAGTCCTCCCCCCTTAGGAAGAAATGGTCTCCATTACGTTGAGTGCCCCCATAAGGTGAAGAAACTTCTTTTAAATTTGGCCCTAGGTGAGACACTTGCTTTGGTGGAGGAGTTGCCCTGCCTTGAAAACCCGATAAATATGTATCCTTTGCTGGTGAGTGCCCTTGACCTGTGTGTCCACTATCTGATTAGTGGATGCTTGTTCCATGAAATCAGGGTCAAGCTCTGTTGGTGTCAATTGTTCTACAATCTTTGAGGTGTCCAATAATGGTGGAAAAATGTGGCCGAAGTAGGTCCACATTGAATACTGGGTGCAAGCCAAGAAAGAGTTGAGTGTTGAGCTCAAAATCATTGCTACCCATAGGCTTGGTGATAGTGTAAGGCCCATATCAAAGTAGGAGGATCTTCCAATGGGGCCCTGTAAGGAACTTTTTCTGAAACTGTAACCATACCTTGTCTCCCACCTGAAACTGGTGTGGTACCTGGTGTTGATCATGGTGTTGCTTGTACTTAGCATTCACTTTCTGAAAAATATCATGGACTTATTGGAAGATCTGTTGAATCTGCTCAATGGATCTGGTAGATTTTTTAGCCTCATACTGAACATAGGAAGAATCTATCTATTTTGTTGCAAGAGATAGTGCAACATCAATGGGACCCAAGGGGTGGAATCTCATCCCCACCTAAAAGGGGCTATGGATGGTGGAGCTATGGAGAGCTCTATTGTAGCAGTGTTGAACATAGGGGAGACTCTCATCCCATGTATGTATATTCTTAGAGTTATACATGGGAAATATGTGCACAATCATTCGATTGACGACCTTTGTTTGGCCATCAGTTTGAGGGTGGAAGGCAATGGATTTAGTGAGCTTGGTGTCAAACAGTGACCGGATAATCGACCAAAATGTGTTGAGGAACTTGTTTTCCCAATTAGAGATGATGTTATGTGGTATCAAAAAATGGACCCACACTCGTTCGAGGAAGAGCTTGGAAGTATCTTCTACTATGATGCTCTTCCTACAGGATGCGAGAATTGCCATCTTCAAAAACCGATCAACTACCACAAATTCACAATCATTGTCTTTCTTGGTGGATGGAAGGCCAAAAATATGATCCATTGAGATGGATTCCCAAGGCCTCTTAGGAGTAGGAAGAGGGGTATGTAAGCCTTTCTTATTTATGGATGGCTTGGAAATCGAACAAGAAGTGCAATATCTGATATACTTGCTGACGTCCATTCGAATTTTTGGCCAATAAAAATGTTTCTGTAGAACGACCACAATTTTATCCATTCTAAAATGTCCTACCATATTATTGCAGTGAGACTCCCAAATCATATTTTCACTCTCACTTGCAGGAACACAGATATGGCCCAGATTGATTAATAGTCTATCCTGAATGTGAAAATTGGTGACATTCACGCCTATACCCAAGTGCTGATAGGTGGTGGAGAAGTATAGATATTGTTGATAAAGTTGGGGCCACTCAGATGCCTCATTCCCATAGGAATGGATCACAGTGGTGAGTGCAACCACGATAGGTCAACTAAGGAAGTTAATGACACGAGTTGTTCTCCCTATCTTATACTTGAGGTTGAGATGGAACTACTGCAGGTAGGTGGACCACTTTTGATGGCGGTCATTTTGCAACTTCCCCTATGTCTGTATGAACTGTAGAGGCTTGTGATCAATGTGTATGATTGTCTCCTTTCCCAAAATGTAATGTTTCCATTGACGATAGGCTTGTACAATGGAATACATTTCCTTTTCATAGGTGGGGTATTTCCGGAAAATATCTGAGAGTGTCTCACTATGGTATGCTACCAAATTCTTGTGCTGAGTGATAACTGTGCCTACAAAATATTTGGATGCATCAGCCTCAATATCAATCGTTTGTTGCATATTGGGTAAGGAGAGTACTGGAGCTGAGCACAAGCGATGCTTCAGATCATCAAATGCTCTTTGTTATTCCTTCCCCCATGCAAAATTTTCCCTGCCACTTCCCTTGTTCACTTCGCTAAGGTCCCATGCAATATGGGAGAATCCCAACATGAAGCATCAGTAGAGGTTGGAAAGTCACAAGAAGCTCTGAAGCTCGGTGAGTGTGGTCGGGGCTAGCCAGTCATGGATGACTTGGATATTATCTAGATAAACATGTGATCCATGCTCATCAACAATGTAACCCAAGTATTGGACCCTGTTCATGCCAAAGGATAATTTTTCCAAGTTGGCATATAGCTTGTGTTGCCGAAGAGTGCTCAAAACCTGGTGAATATGTTGCATGTGATCCTCCCAAGTTATTTTGAATATGAGGATTCCATCCAAATACCGATTCGAGAACTTCCATTTTTGGCTATGTTAGAGCTGTCACGTTTGACAAATGATCCCATTAAACATGCCCCAGTTCATCCCTCCATCCTTGTCAAATTATTGTTCGACATTCCATAATTCGATGGAAAACCTGGGGAATATCCTAACAATCATGTTATGATTTTCCATTGATGGTGTTCTTCAAACTCTTTGATGTATGACTCCATTTGTTTGAGGATTTTTCAGATAAAACTTATAGGTGCAACAACCAAATGGTATATTGAGTTGTCGTGTAACTCCTTTATCGACTTTAATTCTCTAGCCATGATTTTTTTACGCATTTATAGTTTCCTATACAGTACGATACTAGTACATATATTTTGACCTCATTCTTAAAATCCTCTTCCACCCACATATCTGATCGTATTCATGGGTGGAGACGACGGATACGATTGATTAAATCTCCAATTCTAGACCAACTCCTCGTGGATTGGTTTACAAAGTCGCTCATCCCACCCTTATCAAGAGATGTTTCTATGGGAGGTGTTTTTACTGAGGCACAATCTATAATTTGTGCTCAATATTTGGACTTGGTATATTCCCAATCCGACACAATTTATGATATGATCCCCCATTCTCCTCTTACATCGAATGATCTGACAAGACTTGATCTATAACTTGGTTTCATTTCGACCATCAAAACTACTTCCTCTTCTGCTCAAACCTCCGAGGTGAATGCGGTCCAATCCACTTCATCTGATTAAACCGGAGGTAAGAAGAGGAACAAGGGTAAATCCAAGAAATATTCTAACCAACAGGATACTAAAAATAGTGTTGGTACTCAACTGAATAGGAAAGCTAAGTTTACTTGCATGATTTGTACAGAAGACCACTACATGAAAGATTGTCCTTATCGAGAGGAAGTCAAGAAATTTATTAAAGGTACCTCCCTACCTACAGAGTTAACTAACAATTTCTCGGTTCAACAGAAACATTTGGTTTCACAAACACCTTCCTTGTTGCAAGGGGGAAATGTAGTTCATTCCTATCATGGAGATGCTTCCTCGAGCACCAATCAGGTCTTTATGTGTAAGGAGGTAGTTAATTTAATGACCTGAGTGAAGACTTATGGCACTCTTCCATGTAATCATTCCAATGGAAAGGTTATTGATCATCCCTCCACATCCACTCCTCCTCCATCTTCCACCCCTCTTTAGATTTAGAATCCAATTTCTGATGCAGTGTTGCACTCACCCAAGGGAACAATTCAAAAAGAGACCTTTAATCCAAGTGCCCCTACCAACTACAATATTGTTGAATATTTAGTGAAAGCACCTTGTGCTATGTCAACCCTTGAAGTTATATAGAACTGTCCAAGACAACGTATAACCCTATTATCATCCATTGGAGCTATGGATCCATAAGAATCAAATATGATTATGTTTAATCTAGACTTTTTTAAGAAGAGGCTCTCATACCACCTAGCATTCCAAGTTAAAATTTTGGTTGGTGAAAAGAACATCCATTGCACTATTTTGGATGAAGGATCCTCCATCGGTGTCATTTCTTTGTCTTGTTGGAGATCTATTGGTTCTCCTAAACTTAACAAGTCTCCTACCACCCTTAAAGCGTTTGATGGGCATTGTTTCCAACCTCGCAGACTCTTGCAATATTTTGATGTGAAATTGAAGAGTAAAATTGTTTCGGTCAATATCAAAGTGGTTGAAACACCCCTATATTACAATTTGTTACTTGGTTGTAGTTGGTTCTATTTGATGGCTCTCATTGCATCTTCAATGTTTTGTATTTTACAATTTTCCCCTCAAGGGAAAAATTTCACTATTGACCAACTTGACTATTGCACTCTAGATCTCCACAATTTTGCAGTGAATAATGTCCCTTTTCTAGGTCGCATTCTTGGGTATGAGAGTGTAGGAGTAGGTATCCCTAAGGATTCCTCACTCATTGGAATTTTTCATTTTCCTCCTCCTGATACCCCACAGGTTTCCATGTTAAATATGATTTCGATACAAGTGCATCAATCCCTAGAATCACTTGATCCTTTGGTAGTACCTGGTACTAACGAGCATAGCTTATTGTCTCTGTCAATATCATTAAAAAATGAGACAAACCCCCCTCCATTCGAATTGAGTCTCACTCTTTATCAAATAATTGAACCTTCTTTTCCTCCGCCTAGTGAAAGTATTCCTATTAGTATCCAAAGGAAAGAAGAAGAGTCAATGGAAGAAATGATGCTTGGGGGGAAGTTCTCTAGCCTCTAGAGATCATGTTGGAGTGAATCCACTATCTTCTAACATGCAGGCTCGAGGAAAAATACCTCTAGAGAGACATGCTGCTAGGAGTGATCCTTGCTTGGGGGTCATTCCCATCGTAATGTAGTAGTCTTCTCTAGAACGAGCTCAGTCTTTATTCTTTCTCGTACTTGTAAATACATGATAATAGGTTACCGAGCCCAATATTTTTTCTTTCTCGTGATCGTTAATACATGATAATAGGTTATCGAGTATACTTTTATCTCTTTTTCGGACTCATAAAAGCTATACAAAAAAGGAACTCTTTGGCATCTCCTTTAATCACTTTTCAGACTCCTTAAACATGAAAATATTTTTAAGTGAGCTTGTTTCTTTTCACACTCATTAAAATGTTTGAAAGGGCGTCTTTCAAGTGGTAGTTTATCTCTTTTTCGGCCTCACAAGAATAATTACGAAAAAGGAATACTCTAGTAAAGCGTGACTAGAAGAGTTATCTCTTGTATTGTTTTACATTTTTTCAATCTTGGGAGACTAAATTTACAAAAAATTCGCCCATGGATTCATTTTTAAGTTCTTTTAAGAATCTCTAAATGTGAAACACCACCGATTTTACCTTCTTTGGGCTCGTAAAATATGCATTAAAAGAACCAGATGGGACTGAACCCTTCCTTCTTCAGGTTCATTAAACATATGTCGAAGGATTCATCGAGGATGAGCTATACTGAGCATATTTTATCCTCCCCAAGTTTGTTAAAAAACAAAGAGGTACTCACCAATCATGGTGGGGGGGAAATTGAAAGAAGTTGGTCAAGTTTTTTGGAATCCATTATGGCAGCTATCGTTTTCTCCCTTGAACCTAGCACATGTTTTTCTCTCGTCTTATAGTTGGGTACTAATCTTCTTATCTCTAATTCATACCAATTCCATGTGTCGTTATATTTTGTTTTTTTCTAGTCGAAGAGTGCTCTTATTGTCGTCACATTATGTTCTTTGTACTCGTCAAGTCAATCTTGCCAAGTTATTTTCCATGCCTCATAATGTTCATGGGAATTTTCATTCCAAACCAACCATCTGCAGTGTTACCAATTTGAATTCATGTGATAGTCCATACTCATTTAATCCACCATCTCACATCACTTTCTTGTTTCAGTTTCATGTCAATGATGGGGATACATCAAGGCCCTCCTTTGACAAGTCTTTTCTTGTTGACTTTAACTCATCATCCAATAATTATACTTAGAAACAAATCAGTACATTGGAACCTTCATGCCTCAATGGTAGGCCTCCTCGATTCCGAAAGTTGGTTTACACCATTGACCTCTGATCAGATGATTCCACAAATGTTCGACCTTAGCTCATTTATTCAAATTCATTGGAACATACTAAATGTACCTTGAGAATCATTCTCATAATTGGTGATTTCCCTCACACTTGTTAATGGTATACTTCAATGGTCGGTAATCAAGTGGTTTATACCATGGTTGATAGCGAGTCATCTATTTCCATGGCTATAATCGTAATGTTTCGGGATCGGGAAAAAGACCTTGGATTGGGCACTCACTCTGTTATGTGCCTTTCCTAGGCTGTGATGGAGATCATTTGAACATTTAAAATATTTATTAAAATCACCATGCTGGAAATATTACTGATAAATATATTGTCACATAGATCCACATTGTATTGATCTGTGGCTATGTTTTGTATTCTCGTAGCTCCACTATGTATTTTTCATGGCTACAATCAGTTCATGTCATGAAGGCATGGATCCACATTGTATCTCTAGTGGCCATATACTTAGTCAATATTATCATGGATCCATGGTGTATTGGTCGGAGACCATGCTTTGATTCAACTCATATTCTGAGCATAGGTATGCCTACCTTCGGAATGAAACATATATTTATACTGTTTGATGATTTTTTACAGCTTCTACTAGGTTCTCCTACTCCAAAACCCTTGCATTGAATAATTTGTAAAGTGTTTTGGCCATCAGTTTCTCTTCTGACCTCACACTTTAGGGGGCATATTTTACACACCAAAATGACACAATTAAGTGTTACATCTATTTACACCTAAGTGCCACAAGTGTCATAAAGTGTCGTATGCACCTTACTAAGTGTCGCATGCACTTTTTCAAGTGTCGTATGGACCGTACTAAGTGTCGCATGCACTTTACTAAGTGTCACAACACCTTGACACCATGAAAGGAAATTTGTCACAATCCTTAGTCAATGTGGAGGAGAAATATATCATATGAAGGTCAAAATACTATGTGCACATGAATTATTAACTATTATTCATAAAAAGGAAATTAATTTAGTGTGAGAATCCACCTCACATTTAGTTTCCTAATCTCA
Source organism: Picea engelmannii (assembly GCA_009831015.1). Taxonomy (NCBI): domain Eukaryota; kingdom Viridiplantae; phylum Streptophyta; class Pinopsida; order Pinales; family Pinaceae; genus Picea; species Picea engelmannii. The sequence continues at coordinate 463,538 of ML788494.1, forward strand.
AGGAGAAGTTGAGAATCTCATGGATGGTTGAGATATTTTCTCAAACCAATATCCTAATTTGATGGATCTTAAGAGATATTTCCTCCTTAAAATCCTTGAGATATATTTTCTCCCTAAAATCCTTAAGAGATATTTTCTCCCTAAAAATCTTGGAGATCCAAATTTAGTGGATCTAGTGAGTGATCGTCTCTATGGTGGTTAATCCTCCCACTCCTATATAATGAATGCATTTCAAATAGAAAAGGGGGAATATTTTAGGTGTCAAACATTTGATCTAGAGAGAAATGATTCATTGAAGTATCAACATTTTGATCTCAAGAATTTCATGCAAGGGCTAGACGAGGAAATCTTGGAGAAGTTTGCAGTGTCAAGCGTGTTTTTTAAGTGCCTTATTTTGGATTTCCATTTAATATCAACTTAACCTATTCCTTTCATTATGATTGTTCATTGTAATGTCTATTCTTAATTAAAATCTGGTATAGATAGATCTCTTTTATCTAATCACATATAGTAGGAGAAAGAATTTCTTTGTTGTTGATTGTAGGTCATCAATCGCACTAAGGGTCTTGGAGATAAAGCCTTAAGCTTGGAGTAGCGATGAAAAACATAGAAACAAGGTACACCACACTCTTTATATTTTTCATTTCAATTGGTCATGAACTATATCTATAAGGAAATTAGGAACCATTTGTTTACTTTAGTCTTTGGACCAAAGAAGGGGTCTTGGTCCAAGGGGGAGCTTAACCTATCCACGGGGCAAGATTTCTCATAACATAAAATGGATTTATCATGATAGTAAGGCCCATATCTAAGTCTTCTAATATTCTCATGGGATAATATGAAGTGTTCTTTCTACAAATGAAACTACACCTTATCACCAACCTGAAACTTGTGTGGAACCCAATGTTGGTTATGTCACTTCTTGTGCGTAGCGTTTATTTCTACAAGATATCATGAACCTATTGTTGTATATGCTATATATTTTCAACAAATTTAGATATTCTATCTACCTTGGTCTGATCATGGGAGGACTCTTCCCATGTACATGCAATGGGAAGAGCTACATCAATGGGGGACAATGGTTGGAACCCCAAGAACACTTGAAAATGGTTGTAGGAAATAGAGCTATGGAAGGCTCTATTGTAGCTATGTTGAACATGTGGAAGGATCTCATACCATGTACATGGATGCTTGGAGTTGTACATGCATAGGATATGCACAATAATATTGTTGACCACCTTTGTTTTCTCATCTGTTTGAGGGTGGAAGGCAGTTGATTTGGTTAGCTTTGTGTCCATTAGAGACCACAAGCTAGACCAAAAGGTACTAAGGAACCTACTGTCCCTAGCAAGAACAATGGTCTGTGGTAGCCCAAAATTAACACAAACACACTCAAATAATATCTTAGCAATGAATTCTACTATTATACTCTTCTTGTATGGTGCCAAAATGGCCATCTTATAGAATCGATCGACAACCACTAAGAGACAATCATTACCATGCTTAGTGGAGGAAAAAATTAACATGTAATCCATGGAGACAGACTCCATGGGCTTGTCTAGGGTAGGTAGAGGAGTGTATATCCCTTGATCCTTAATGGTAGTTTTACTGATGTCAAGGGAAGTGCATGATCTGGTATACCTGTTGATGTCCTATCATACTTTTTTCCAATAGAAATACTTTTGAAGTACTGATACTATCTTCTCCACACCAAAGTGCCCTACCACTCGACTATAATGTTCCTCCAAAATGAGTTTTCCACACTCACTTGAAGGAACATAAATATGTCCTAGATAGAAAAAAAGTGCATCCTAGAGGTGAAAGTTTGGAACTTGTTTACATGTGCCCAATGTCTAATATGTAGTAGAAAAATAATGGTCATTTCCATACAATTGGGGCCACTAGGAGGCCTTTTTCCCACAAGAGTTAAGAATTATTGTTATCACCACAACTAGTGGTTGGCTAAGGAATTTTGCAACATGGTTTGTGCTTCCCTTCTTGTAATTAATGTTCTGGTGGAATTGTTGCAAGTATGTGGACCAACTTTGATGGCAATCATTTTTTAACTTTCCTTATGTTTGCATGAATTACAGGGGCTTTTGATCAGTGTGTATGATCATTTCCTTTCCAAAAATATAATTATTCAATTGTTGACATTCTTATACAATGGAATACATATCATTTTCATATGTTAGATACTTGCGAACAATATCAGAGAGTGTCTCACTGTGATAGGCCATCCAATGTCGATGTTGAGTGAGGAATGATCGATAGCATAGTTGGAGGCATTTGTCTCAATGTCTAATGGTTGTTGTAGGTATAGTAGAGTGAGGATTGGTCTTGATTAGAGGCAATGTTTTAGATCCTCAAATTCTTTTTGTTGTGACCCGGACCAAAAAAACTTGTCTTTAGCTCCATCCTTGGTCACTTGGATTAAGGGCCAAGTGATATCAAAGAACCCTAACACATGCCTATGGTAGAAGTTTTCAAGGTCCAAGAAGATACAGAGATCTATTAGAGTCATCGAGGCTGGTAAATCATGAATAAATTGGATCTTGGTTAGGTCCACACACACCCCATGCTCATTCATGATGTATCCTAGATACAAGATTCTTTGCATGTTAAATGAGAATTTGTATAGATTGGCATATAACTTGTGTTGTCACAGGGTGCTAAGGATCTAATGAATGTGATACAAATGTTTTTCCCAAGTACAATTGAAGATGAGTATTTGTTATAACCCTAAATTGCACCATTCATGCTTACCTAGTGTCAGGCCAACTCATTTCCCTTCATTGCCAAAGCCATGCTGAACAGACTCTTCAAAAAACCTCTTAAACCAAGTAACCCACACCCTAACCCACTGCTAGGCACGTTGGAACGCTAGCAAGCCTTCTGTTGCATGCGTTGGAACGCAGGCTAGCCCACTACAACCAGCGTTTACCTAACAAAGCAAAAAATCAGGAAAGTTTCCGCCGGGATGAAAAGCTTTGGGTCAGTTAACTGGAACTCCCAGCCATGCATGGCCGAGAGTTCATCTAAAACCCTAGCTCCTTCTAGCATGGCCGAGAGGCGGGCATAGCCATTCTCGGGATAAATCAGAACCATGGCTACCAATCAAATACACTGTAGATCCATGTCAAACAACTATGAAGAGTAGCCGCGAACAATACACAGCGGAGCTACATCTTGAAATCAGAAAGATATACATAGAAAGTATGCATCTCTCAGAAGCTGATTTGGCCTGATGGTTGTACTTAAGAGCTCGATCAACAACTTCAAACTCTTCTAAAATTGGGTAGGAGTGTAATATGAGTGTACGACTGCACTACCCAGAGGTCTTTGATGGCTCGTCAGTTATGGACTTGATAATATTGATGATCGGACTGAAGGCTTCATTGATTTCGAACAAAGACTTGATTGGACGTTCAGGATGGCTGGGTATGTGGACAAGAGACATATTGTAGAGTGGCCGACTCAGGCTAAGTAACAAACTTCCCCTGGACAATAGCACGACAAGTGATAAGACTCAGGCAGCATATCTGTTAATTAAGTCTACGAAGCAGGAGGCCACGCAAACTCTCCATATGTTTGGAAGAGTAACCAAACGGTGGAGGACACAACTCAATATAGTGAGCAAAGCTTCCTAAGGTCGTACTACATCCCAAAGTCTGATGAATCAAATGGTCAGATGTGTTATATCCAAGGGTGACTCATGATGCTACCAATAAAGAAAATACTTTTCCCATCCTCTTTTTGGGGTATATTTGATTTTTTTGTTCTTTTTGAATATTTTGAAAAAGAATAAAGGAATATTACGTTACAGTGGAGGGACGAGCATAGAAAACATACAAGCTCAAGGCACAAGGACAAGACTGATGTTCTAGGAAATGATACTCGAGAAAAATCCTCCAGTGGCCAAAGGTGTTAAGATGCAAAAGCAAACTATTACTAGGTTGATGGGTAAAGGATGCAAGTGCGGTTGATATGACACACAATGGTAACGTCCTTCGATGTAAGTTTAACGAGCCCAGAGAAAGGAAGCTCGGTGATTTTTCATGTTTAGAGAGTCTGAAAAAGCATAAAAGGAAACTCCATTGGGGTACCTTTTTCGTCAATAGTCTAGCCGGTTCGAAAAAGGGGCCAACTAGCACCGACTAGACGTCAATTCAAAACCATTTTAACGAGTGTGACAAGGACAAGATCACTCGGCTATTTTTTCAATTTTAAGGAGTCTGAAAAAAGCTTAACTATGGACTCCGTCAGGAATGTTCTTCTGGACCGTTTA
>ML788494.1:482664-514274 GCA_009831015.1 Picea engelmannii
GACTATTGACGAAAAAGGTACCCCAATGGAGTTTCCTTTTATGCTTTTTCAGACTCTCTAAACATGAAAAATCACCGAGCTTCCCTTCTCTGGGCTCGTTAAACTTACATCGAAGGACGTTACCATTGTGTGTTATATCAACCACACTTGCATCCTTTACCCATCAGCCTAGTAACAGTTTTCTTTTGTGTCTTAACACCTTTGGCCACTGGAGGATTTTTCCCGAGTATCATTTCCTAGAACATCAGTATTGTCCTTGTGCCTTGAGCTTGTATGTTTGCTATGCTCGTCCCTCCACTGTAACGTAATATTCCTTTATTCTTTTTCAAAATATTCAAAAAGAACAAAAAAATCAAATATACCCCAAAAAGAGGATGGGAAAAGTATTTTCTTTATTGGTAGCATCATGAGTCGCCCTTGGATATAACACATATGACCGTTTGATTCATCATACTTTCGGATGTAGTACGACCTTAGGAAGCTTTGCTCATTATATTGAGTTGTGTCCTCCACCGTTTGGTTACTCTTCCAAACATATGGAGAGTTTGCGTGGCCTTCTGCTTCGTAGACTTATGATTAATAGATATGATGCCTGAGTCTTATCACTTGTCGTGCTATTTTCCAAGGGAAGTTTGTTACTTAGTCTGATTCGGCCACTCTGCAATATGTCTCTTGTCCGCATACCCGGCCATTCTGAACGTCCAATCAAGTCTTTGTTTGAAATCAATGAAGCCTTCAGTCCGATCATCAAGATTATCAAGTCCATAACCGACGAGCCGTCGAAGACCTCTGGGTAGTGCAGTCGTACACTCATATTACACTCCTACCCATGTTTAAAAGATTTTGAAGTTGTTTCTCGAGCTCTGAAGTACAGCCATCAAGCCAAATCAACTTCTGAGAGATGGATACTTTCTATGTATATCTTTCTGGTTTCGAGATGTAGCTCCGCTGTGTATTGTTCACAACTACTCTTCATAGTTGATTGACATGGATCTACAGTGTATTTGATTGGTAGCCATGGTTCTGATTTATCCTGAGCATGGGTATGCCCGCCTCGGTGAGACATTTGATATTTTTTGTAGACGACACCTTTTGATTCCTGATTCCTGGGCTCACTCATTCAGCATATCAGTACAGATTGGTAAAGAATTGGTAATGTATTTCGGCCATCAGATGCTCTTCTGACCTCACACATTAGGGGGAATATGTTATAACCCTAAATTGCACCATTCATGCTTACCTAGCGTCAGGCCAACTCATTTCCCTTCATTGCCAAAGCCATGCTGAACAGACTCTTCAAAAAACCTCTTAAACCAAGTAACTCACGCCCTAACCCACTGTTGGGCACGTTGGAACGCTAGCAGGCCTTCTGCTGCATGCGTTGGAACGCGGGCTAGCCCACTATAGCCATCGTTTACCTAACAAAGAAAAAAAATCAGGAAAGTTTCCGCCGGGACGAAAAGCTTTGGTTCAGTTAACTGGAACTCCCAGCCATGCATGGCCGAGAGTTCATCTAAAACCCTAGCTCCTTCTAGCCTATAAAAGAAGGGGTAGGGGTACTATTCAAAGGATGAAAATCATAGCAAAGAAACTCTGCCCAATTGCCGAATCCATTTTGTCCCAACCCTTTAGCCTTTCCTCAAGCTTTAGGAGAATTCAAGCAAAGCAGTTGGAGGACAAAGAAGAGGAGGAGCCCAGGATCAGGATCGAGGAGCGGTGACCGATCTCTATAATCATTGTAAGTTGATTCATGTTGAGATTAATAAAAAGATACTTTTCCCGTCCCGGATACATGAGTCTTGTATGTTTTATTTGATTTGTGTTTAATCTATAATCCTCTAGTAGAACAATAGCATGCATGTGTAGTTTTGTCTTGATTGCAGGATCATTTTTTGGAAGGAGCAGCAGAAGCAAGGAGATAAAGCTCAACGGAGGATCTACACCAACCGTCGATAAAAAGGTTAGTTGATTCATCCCATGTGTGCATGTGAAAAAGGATTTTAGATTCGAGGTAGAAGGTTAAAAGTAGCTTATGAAGGGTCATGATCTGCATGCAAGTTTAAGCCCTAGCTTGCTAGTCCGTAGGGTAGAATACCCCACAACACCTAGCATTTTCAAATATGCTTCCAAGTATGAGAATTTGTGATAGTTGTAAAAGGATAGGAAGACCTACGTCCTCTGACGAAATTCCTTTGCAGGCCCAAGTTATGATAGAACCCTTTGAAAAATGGGCCCTCGACTTTGTAGGACCAATTTCACCCATGTCCCGTAGGAAGAACTATATTTTGGTTTGTACGGACTATGTCACCAAATGGGTAGAGGAAAAATCCCTATTCAGGGCCACAAAGAAGTTTGTTATTGAATTTATCTATGAAGACATCTTTACCCACTTCGGTGTCCCTCGTGAAATTGTTACCGACCAAGGAACTCAATTTATTTCCAAGATGATGAAAGAGCCAACAGAGAAATATGGGATTACACATCGTAAATCTTCTCCATACCATCCGCAAGCCAATGGTCAGGTAGAATCCACAAACAAAGTTCTGGAAGACATCTTGAACAAGACTGTTTAGTTACATCACCGGGATTGGGCTGATAGGCTCCCAGAGGCTTTGTGGGCATACCAGACTACCTGGAGGAATACCACTGGGCATACCCCATATGAGCTAGTGTACGGGAAACAAGTACTTTTACTTATAGAATTCCAAGTAAGGACCTTCCGTATTGCCGGAGAATTAGGATTGAACTTGTATGAGGCTCAAAAGAAATGAGCCCTACAACTAAATGAGTTCGATGAAATCAGACAAGATGTCATCCAATGGATGATATTAGTCCAAAACCAGAGGAGCAAGTGGCAGGACAAGTTTATTAAGAAGAAGCACTTCCAGCCTGGTGATTGGGCTCTATTGTTTGATTCTTGATTTAAAACCTTCAAAGGAAAACTTACCACCCATTGGTTGGGACCTTACGAGGTAGACACTGTATATGACAATGGAGCTGTAAAAATTAAAACAATTGACGATGGACAAGTCTCCTTTGTGGTAAATGGACACCGACTTAAAATTTATCATAAGCCCATTTCCAGAGAAGATTTTCTATAGTTCATGATAGATGACAAGGCATTGGCCTTAGTAGATGGGGAATTCCGCCCTTGTTCTTGAAAAATTTTCCGAGTTTCCTATTGTATATATGTAAATAGTTTTTGCATTTTGTTAATAAGGCAATTATAGATATTTTTGTAAGTAATTATTTCACCGGGAGTACACAGTTTCAAGGATCTTTCTTCAAAACATTGTTATACTTGAATTTTGTGTCTGTTAAAGCTTCAACTAGATATTGACTTACTATAGATAGCCATATTTTTGCAAACATTCTCATTTTTTAAAAGGCATTCTAAAGCAGTTTCTCTTGAAACTCTTCACCACTGTATAAGGAAGTGATACCATAACGATCAAGCCTAGAGGTCTCTCATACAGTTTTTCCAAGAAACATGAGTAAGTAAGTCAAGTATCTTTATCAAAGAGTAACAAGGCGGTCTATTTAGCAGTTAGTCATGGAAACATCATAATAATTACAATAGAAGAAAGTAAGTTGAGCCTAGAGATACCTTTCTGTTCTTTCTCAATGGTACCATCCACTACACACTAAATAACTTGATTATATCATATCTTTAGAGAGGTGACATCCTCTTAAGTACACCAAGTACATCGTTACAATCACTAATAATATAACGGAAAGTCATCCTCTAACATAAATACCATCCCAATTAAAAAGAAAAAGAAAGAAAAAGTTGTTTCAGAGTTGTTCCCCCATCTTCTTGCAGAAGAAATCTTATACTAAAATCTTAAAGGATGGAGGGTCAGTCTCTGAGGGTTTAAGAGGCTAACCCGATGGTATACTGAACAGGTTTGATGGCAGCGGGTACCAGCCTGTGGTATGACTAGGTAAACCCACCAGAGTACTGAATAGGCTTGCTGGTAGCAGGGCATTCTACCTAGCGAGGATGATAATCTGACCAAAAGAAATAATAAATCTAAACTTGTCTTGATGTACGACATTACTTACAGACAAAGATGACATGGAGTATGTGTGGTTAAGCTAAGGTTAATGAATCTCATAAAATTCCATTGGGAAATTACTCTAAGACTATCTTGAAACTCTCTTGCCTACCTCTTCTTATCTATATATAGGATCTCTTATCCTATAGGTGGGGCCATATTCTAACTGTCTCGTCAGACCAAGCTGTGAAATTTTATCTTTACACTTGACATACTATAAATCTTCGGCTATTGGGGGATACTAACTAGTTTCCTATACTTTTGATTGTGAGGTGTCACAATACTTAAGTGTGGGGGAGGGGTAAATGAGCTGACAAATGATCATTGCCTAGAGAAATGACTCTTTGCAAGAATTTTTGTATTATTACCATGAGACAGATTATTACATTGATAGTCATGTTATTTTTTTTCTTAACTCCTGTGTGCTATAAATTACTGAACTCGAACTTCACAGACCACTCTTTATTGGTTATTTAACAGACCACTCTTTATTGGTTATCTTCCATTACAAGCTGCATACTGTAGGTTTGAAAACACATGTTTTATGCTTGTTATAACACGTTCATTATAGGTTTTGACATTATATGTCATATGCAAGAAGAATGAGTGAGCATGGGGCACTCTGCCTCTACTCATTAACCATTGTGGTTGTCAAAAACACTTCAAAATTGTAGGCCATCCATTATAAAAGGCGAAAATGCACTTAACACATGGGTACTAGATGAAGTACCATATGAGGCGCCGGATGAGATGCCGTTTGAAATGTCGTTTTGAAGTGCCGAATGAAGTGCCATTGAATTGAATACCAGTAACTGTCCTAGATTCCACGTAACTGGAAATCAATTACATCCAATTAAATTGGTTACAGACATTGATTAAAGATGCTTCATATGTTGATGATCAAATGTCCAAGTCAAAAGACTTGGAAATTGATCTTACCACACACTACTACATTTCTCCAAAGCTTGCCATCGAATTCGAATTTCCCACACATGGCAGCTTGCGCGCACATGTGGGAAACATACTCCACCATAAGAGAATCCAAAATCGGGTTGGGCACTCTATTATCTCATTTACCCTTGCCAATTTCTCTCCTCTGCGTTAAGAAATCACGCCCAACCTCTGCCATCTCGTCCTCTATTCTCAACGAATTCAGCCTGTGCTAAATCCATGTCATCTCTTGGCCTGTTTGCACCCTTGATTGGTTAAATTCGCCTATGCACAATGCCCAGGAGATACGAACCCTCCTCCTATGTAGACTTGTTTGCCATTCCATAATTCACACAAATAAGGGAAGTGTTTTTGCGCACTGGCTGGGGGCCATTTCTGTCTATCTTGTAGGGCCATGATGATGGCCTCTCTATGCAAATTGCAGTTGGTTATGATGGTAAGAAAACACATGTAGGGTCTCTTATCTTTGAAGTCACAGAAGAGTCCATTTCTGCTGCAACAAAGCTCCCAAGAATGGGAGATAGATGGTTAAGGAATCATCAATTGTCGCGCTCAAGTTACAATAGGGTGTTTAAGCCCGAATTCGAGAGCATTTCAGGAGAAAAAGGGTATGCTAAGGAGTGGATAAATCCATAATTGGTTAACCCCTTCATCGCCATCAAAATTTTAATTACATGTGAAGGTAGATACTCCACCTTCAAAGCTTGTCATTTTTTATTGCTAGCTCATTTTCTGTTCAACAAACCCTTGAACTTTCCCTTTAGTTTTCTCAAAAGCTTGGAGAAGATGTCCTCTCAAGTGAGGAAAAATGTGACTAACCCCCACAATAGTCTCTTCCACCACGGTTTGATCAAACTCCTCGTTCTTACTGAACTAGAGAAGTAGGGGAAAAATTGGGATGCCTTTATCTATGAATTTGCAAACCCTCACTTGACAGTTAATACCGGAAAAAAACCACTTGGCCTAAAAACTATCTCTCCATCCAAGCCTCTCTCTCCAAGAACTCCAAAATCCCTTGCACAAACCCTCTCTTTGCCGGAACAATACCAAAATCTTGTTGATATCCCTACTTCTTCATAGGGTAAAAAGACCAAGAGAAAAGACCAAAAGAAGCTTATTGTTGACCCCCCAATGCCTTCAATCTCTCTTGATACAACACCTAAAAAGCTCCAAAAAGTAATGTGGCAAGAATTTCCCATCATCCCTACAAACAAGAGGGGAGCCAACTGATTTGGTGAGGGACCCTTTCGGAAGAGTACCCGAAACAAAAGAATCAAGCCTTATACAAAACCTCCACCTGCTACGGATCCCATCCAAGTGCCCTCTAACCTTGAGAGCCCTCATAAGAAACCTAGGGAAGTCTCTGCAAATGGATTAGAGCCACTAAGGAAAAAAAAATAAGAAACTACCTCACCTTTCTGATCTCCCATCACTCCTACTTCATCTATGCCCACTCTAGATCCTAAAACTGGTAAATTGTCCACATTCCTCAAAGGATCTAAGCCTTCCTCATAGATCATCAATTATGTTCCAACCATAGAGCAGCTACAAAAAGAAAACCATCAACTTCTTCAACACTTGGAAGAGAGGAAGACAATAGATGCACACCTTCATCATGACAATGCAGTCCTTCAAACAAAAGTTAACTCCCTTCAGCGGTTGGTTGATGAAATGACTAAATCTAAGCGCAACCTCAAAGCACAATTAAAGAAACACAAGAGGCACAAGACTATGTCTACACAGCAAGAAGGAGAGGCTTCCAAAGCTGATCCTCCTCAACAAGCCTAGTCACGAGGGGTAACTTCTTTTTGTTTGCAGTGGGACCTGCAAAATCGTGAGTGTGGGGGTAATGTTGGGCTCGAGATATGATCATTTTTATGACGGTTGTTATACATTTTTGCAGCATGTACATATATGTTTTGCACGTTTTGAAGAATCTTTTTGAATAATTTTATGGTAAATCGGTATGATCGCCATAAGGTATGTGTAATTCATGTTTAATGATTAAATCAAGTTTAATTCATCATGTTCTATGATTTCCAAAGGTTAATTCACGTTTTTATGCTGTTATAGGGAAAAACACACCATGTTTCCAGTTCCAACACTTGATCTGGCACTCGATCCAGCACTAGTTCCGGTACCCGATCCGACACTCGTTCCAGCACCCAGTATTGCACAAAAACGCAAGGTGAGTTGGCGGTTATGGAATTGACGTCTAGTGATGGACAAATCTGGCACATGGGTTTTCTTCATGATCACCTCCTCCAGCTACTAAGCTCAAGACAACTTGATTTCAGTTGTCCAAAGAAGGCAATTATTGGCTTGCTCCGTTTTGTCAGTTATGGCATCATTTATTGTATTTTGCCGAAATTAGAAGTGGTTCGACCCTCCTGTGTTCGACCACTTGGTTTGTAAATGTTATAAATACCACTGAGGTGGTCAGATGATTGTTAAGTAGAAGAACCAAGTAGCATAAGCATTAAAATTGTTAGAAAAATGATTTTGCTCTGTTTTGAGTTTTACATTGCCAGAATTGTGCCATAACTGCGTTTTCAAGCTTTCATGGTGAATTCGTCATGTTGAAGTTTGTGGTGTGCTTGTAGGAGGTAGCCACAACTTACTGGGGGGGGCACCAACAGTCTGGTGATTGTTCTTATGTTATTTGTGCATTTCTTAATTCAAATTGCTCTTTCTTATTCCCTGTATATGCATGTTTTTATTTAATTAATTAGTTTGTTGTAGCTTATTGTTTTACTTCTCTTTTGCAAGTTAGATGATGATATGTGTTAGTATGTGTTGATTTTAAAGATTAGGAACAGACTTGCAAGTCTCTATACTAACCCTGTGTGCAATTAGAAAGTCTTTATATATTAACCTCATGTGCATTTAGATGTTAAATTATGCTTTGATTTATGGTTTTATAATCAAGTTGAAAACAAAGTTTTTAGAATAAAATAGAGTTTTATTTGGGTTTCCTTTGACAGGGATTTTGATGGATGAATAGAATAAGTTCTAGTTTCAATCACAACTTTCTTATCTTAGTTTATATAGATCTTGTCTAAATTAGTTATTGGTTAATGTAGATTGCTCATTTACTTTTTATATCATGTTTTAGTCCTTGTGTTTAAAGCATTGTTTAATTGTAGTTTGAATTATTAGTCTAGACATAGCATAGTTTCATTTATGTAATTTGCTTTTCTAGAATTGAATTGCAATTATATTTTGTAGTTAAATGATTGAGTTAGATATGAATTTTGATTACGTAACCTAGAAGTAGAATGATGATCTCATTATGATGTTAATGGTTTATACATGAATATGCAGGGTATTTAACATTATCTTTGTCATGGCTAAATTCGTGTTGGATTGTTTACTCCACACCTTTCATTTTGCCATCGAGATTAGTGTTGAGATTATACCATTGGAATTGTCCTTTGTTGTCAAGTGTCATCGAGATATCATTCGTCACCACCAAAGGCATTCACACAACCACCAACATTATATTTGAATTGTCATAAGTTAAAAGAATAGTTTTTTTTCTTTCATGGATATAGTTTCTTGCTTTCATAGCTTAGGAAATAGTCTTATTTGTTGTTGTAGGATAGATAGACTTTTCTTTGATAGATTAGATAGCAATTTTCTCAAGAATTAATTGTTAGTCTTTCTTTCTTTCAATAGACAATATTTCCTTTCATGCATTGCATTGAACATTTAAATTTCTTTTCATGTGAGAGAAATAGTTTTGCATTAGGCATTTAGTCCACTTGCCTCTTAGGCTAGATAGTTGTTCAATGAGAAGTATTTGCGTACTTGTCTATTTCCTTTAGTAGGATATATAGTTGTCTTTGCTTACTTGTCTTTTGCTTTAGTAGGTTAGTTAGGTGTCTTTTCTTACTTGTCTATTTGCTTTATAGGTTTGATAGGCGTCTTTGCTTACTTGTTCATTTATTTTCTTTCATAGGGTAGTTTCTCATTGAATGTAGGTTGGAAAGTTAAGATAGTTTTCTTTTGTCATTTTCTTATTGATATGCTTAGGTAGTTGCTTTTTCTTATTGACATGAACTAGTTTCTTTAAAGTAGGGTTTTCACTTGATTTTCTTAGAACCATCCATCAATCCTTTGCCCAAAAATACTTAGGTTAAATAGTTTCAATTGTTTAGTAGGGTTTGCTCATTAGATAGTTTTTCTTGAGTAGATTAGCCTTAGATAGCTGATTTCATTAGTTAGATTATACTCCTACCAACCTTTTACCTTTGGCATATATTTTTCTACAACTCTAAGTTTACTTACCCCGGGTTCACAATTTAATTGAGGGTAGTTTAGTGTCTTTTTTAGTACATATAAATCACCTAACACAGAGGTGGGGCACTTCATAGTCTAGAGATAGAATAATATATCTCCATACCAAGGGTTTGAAGATGAAATCAGAAAAATATCTCCTTTAATCGGCGATTCTTCGGGCGTAACATCACCTGATTCGACCGAAAGTTCCGAGATAAGTTTATTAAATACCAATGACTTTTTGGATTTCATGGAAACAAAATCAAAGTCAAATTCCTGGAGGATAATAATCCATGTATTGGTATTTCCGCCGATGATGCATCGTGTCAACATGTATTGAAACAGATTCACAATAACAACAATGGTGGTCTTATGAAGCATAATATATTGACGAAACCACTGGACAGCATGCACTACTGCCAATGCAAGATTTTCAACATGGGATTAGTTGAGTTCCAGTCCAACCAGGCCTCAACTCAGGTAATAAATCACATGCTCTTCGAGAATATCATCCTATTGAACCAAGACCATACCGATGGTCGACTCTGCGGCGACCAAGTACAATAAAAAATCTTTATTATAATTGGGAGGCTGGAGTAGAGGGGTATACGTGAGGGTGTGTTTCAACACTTCGAAAGAGTGTCGAGCGGATTCATCCTAATAGAAAGGGACTCCCTTCTTCAGTAAACACATGAACCCTTTAGTGATCTCAGCATAGTTTGCGATAAAATGGCAAAGAAAGTTCACTTTACCCTGCAAACTTTGAAGCTGAGGAACTGTGCACAGGGGAGGAAACTGAACTATCGCCTCAACCTTCAGAGGATCGACCATGACCCCTATTTTAGAAACTATGAAACCTAGAAGATGACCCAACATCACGCAAAAAATACACTTGCTTGGATTCAAGTGAATCCGACAGTAGCGACATCCCTCAAAGATTAGTCATAGGTGCACAGGATGATCAACTCTCTTACGCGATCATGATGCTAAATCATCGAGATAAGCCTCAACTATGTGTCTAAGGTCATGGAAAGAAAAAGACATGGCTCGCTGAAAAGTGGCTCCATCATTCTTCAGGCCAAACGACATCTTCCGATAAGAAAATGTACCCAATGGACAGATAAAAGTTGTTTTATGCTAGTCTTTGGGATTGATCTGTATCTAGTTTTATCCCCAAAAACCATCCATGAATGAAAATACCTCACAACCTCTACATTCATCGACAATCTGGTCAATGAATGGGGTGGGGAAATTATCCTTTGGACATGCCTTGTTCAAATCAAGAAAGTCCATACATACGCAAATCGTACCTTTATTTTTATTGACTGGAAAAGGATTTGACACCCATTGATTCAACTGAATGGGGTAGATGAAACTGGATTTAAGTAGTTTCTCTACTTCAGCCTTAATAGCTTCTTCTCTCTGAGGATTCACCGAACGAAGATTTTGTAGGACCATTTTTTGCGTTAGGATAAGTCTTTATTTCATGTTCGACAATTCTTGGATCAATGCCTGACATTTTCTTGTAAGACCAGGAAAAAACCTCACGAAATTCCTTAAATAAATCTGTATAAATATGAATCTCCTCGGGGGAGCAGTCTGCTCTGACGAAGACATTCTCCATGATGCCAGGGGTTCTGGAGATGCCAATAGGTATCATTTCAGCGATAATCTTCGTATTACCCTCAGCATAAACTATGTGCATAGACAAAGGATTATTAGGAAAGGAACTATCTCCAATCATAGTCAACACGAATTTGCCTTCCTCTATTCTTCTTAACTCTGGGAGGAAATAAGATCTATGATGGAGATCATCACAGGGTATCTTTGGACCAGTCAATGCCTCTAAAATCAGATCATCAGAGGGAAAGACCAAGTCTAAATAATCGATAGTGGAGAGGGAACGTTGAGCCCAAATAGGCTCAAGAAATGAATCTAAATCCTGTGCGAGAGTTGGATGGGGGTCGATCGAAGCTTGCTGGACAATAATGTATGCAAATTATGTCGTGGACAAGGGCATGGCCATGCCAAGATCTCTTGTCCCTTCCATCGAGGCCAATGGGGAAGGAAGATTCCATGGATCGTTAAAGCAAGTTGTATGGAATGACGACACTTGAAATATTTCAGCCCTAGGATAGTTGGGGACAACCGATATCATCTTGACATCACCAGAAGGAGGCATGTAATCGAAATTACCCATCAAAGGTGGGCACAAACCAACCCCCACATTGACGACACCGAGTTGAGGGTTATCAATCATCAGGACCATGGATGCCCCCGATGAAGGGTCAGACCGAGAGTAGGAAAATTGATCAATGGTTATGATTCGACCCTCGTGTGGAAACAACAAGACCCAAAAAACTATGGCAACCACTACATGCATTTCATAGGTCCAACTCCTTCCTAACATAAGGTTGTAGTCGAGAGGTGCATCGACCAATTCAAATTCAACACACACAGTCTTCCCTCCTAACTGCACAGGGAAAGAAGGGATGATTCCATGTGGTCTGAAAGAATGAACATCGAAAGAAGTAAGAAGAGTAGGTGATGGAGACAAAACGGGTTGGCCAATGACCTTCCAACATGCCAACAAAATCATGCATGTCGAGGCACCCTCATCAACCATTATGCATAAAATATTCGAAGTAAAATGTTTCCTGGGCTGAGCCACTACTATCTGAAACACAACGTGGTAAGGGAGATGAGGTTTCAAGTCAATCGTATCAAGCATGATCATTCCTGGATTATAGGTCTCAGTAGATCCCAGAGTGGAAAACAAAGCCTTTCTCTTCGAAGGGTAGCTTTGGAGGACCTCCAAAGCATACATTGTGCAAGGGGTTTGTGACAAATCCTCCACCATAGAGTAATTTTGGGCATCCCTTGCATTCTGATTATGTGAATCTTTCTTGAACGCTCCTTTTGGGATGCATGTCATTATTTCTCCCATCGTCTTCTTGATCTGGAGAGGAATATATGGGTTTACAACTTCCTTACCCTTTTCAAGAGTTTTTGGCATTCCATAATCATGTTCCCTAGTTTCTATGTAAGTGTTACCTTTCATCATATAAATGTTCATGGCCAAGGGGTTACTAGAAGACAGACGGGGTCCCTGACTGCCCCCATCCGCGCTCAAAGAGTCTTGAGTCAAATTTTTCCCATGTGGAAATGGGTTCATTAACATAGAAGGCTATTGTTGCACTAATAAATTCTAGGCCTCCACAAGCCGAGGGCACATGTGATTCAGATGGTCTTCCGTGCAAAGGTTACAAAGATACTTCGAATTTCTCTTCTCTGTGTTTCCCCCGCAACATTGTTGTGGGTTTCTTATCCCCCTTACCATTCTTGTTTTGTTTCTTTTTGTTGGTTGGCCTTCGAATTTGGCATCTACATAATGTGTACTTCTGACGTTTGGGTAGGTGAACAGCCAAATTAGGGGTTTGGCTGGCCACTGTCTACTATATCGACAATTGTTGCAATTGATTCGACAACTGATCAGTGGGATTTTCTTGTGCTGAACCAACTATACCATCAACAGGTGGTCTAGACTTATGTCTGGCCTTGTCTAGGATGGACCGTGGAACATCTAGGAAAACCTCATAGAGTAAACCAGACTGAGAGTATATCAGTTCAAGTTGTTGAGCTCTCATTATCACCTCTTCCTCTGAAAACACTCCTGACATTGCAACATCCTTGGATAATTGAGTTACCAAAAAATTAAGGAACCACTCTAGCAAGAAATCTGGTGGGACCGGTACTTTTTATCAAACTCTTCTGATGTCGCCATTCTCAGATGTCATCTGAGATATGATTGGCCTTTGTTTACTCAAAGTTGGCTAGAAATTTGGTGTCAACATCGTATCTCATAAGTAGTTGGAAATGGTTTAGAAAAACCATTTCCAAATCACTAAAGTAAGAGTATCTTGATCGATTGATCTTGATGTACCATTTCACGTCACTCTCGATAAGAGTGCATTGAAATGGGCACAACTGTACGAAGTCGTCTTGCAGCGAGTTTGACGAGCACCATAGGTGGAAAGTTATCATGCAAACACCTAGATCTTCGTTAGGATTACCTTCGAACTTCAAAATGTCCAAGGCAACTTAGTCAGCATGGGAGGCCAACACAGAACATGACAAATCGGGTCGATTAACAACCTTGACAAGTCTGGAAAATGTAACGTCGCCAGAAACAATATTTTGGGCTGTTGACTATGTACGGGAAGAAAGGAGCCTGGACTTTGACTGGCACCAGGTTGCCAAGAAAAGTTGTGATGTTGGCCAGGGTTCTGGTAAATACCATGGCCTTGGCTAGCGAATAGATATTGCGTTTGTTGGGAACTCATCAGTTGATTCCCATAATTGGATGTTAAGGGTTGGGCAGGGATTTCTCCCTGCATTGTGTTCCAAAGATTATGGAAAGGGTTTCCTCCTTGTGATCCAATGAGAATAGGTATTGAGCCTTTCCCGAAGTTCCATTGACCATGGAAGGGGTTTCCCTCGGCTGACATCCCTAACAAGGGAACTAATCCTTGCCACGGATTCCAGAGTCCTTATGAGGAGAAAACTCTTGTGTTTTCCCCTTGTGTAGGAATAACACCCTGCAGAGGATTTTGTTTTCCAAAACCAGGGTTTCCCCCGGTCGAGACGAAAGCTGAGAAGAAAGAATTATTTCCAAATGCACCGAACAAAGAGAAAGACATTGAACCCACCAATGTGGTGTAGGAAGAAGGTCCTAGACTACCTGCTCCAAACAAGTTGTAGTTCATGTTTAGCCCAATGGGTTACTGGGGAGCACTGCTGAGCGAGGGGGATGAAGGAGGTATATGAACTCCACCATAAGGGATAGATTTATAGGGGGCTGAGGTGCCCCCCATGGACCCTTGCAAAGGATCGTTTGAGCTCCCTTCCCCGAGACCCATGGTCTATAGGGTGGAGTAGGTGAGGATGGAATTTGTATCAAAGTTGGGCATCCCGTATGAAAACAGAGGACCCATCACACTCTGTGTGAACGATGCAGTGATCGCCACCATTGACAGAATCAGAACTCTACCCAAAGTATAGGTAGTTGAGACCATTGTGTTCTGGACTTGCGAAGGTGGGTTAGGAGGTAGAATGCCCCCTGTGGTGGAAGTCATTGAGGGAGTGTGAGGACTCCCAGACGAAGTAGCAACATTTTCTTCCATCACTTCTTGCAAAAATATATGACGCTCACGATGTGTTACCTTTGGAGGGGAAACTTGTATCAAAAGTGGCACCGAAATTCAATGATCAAAGTATTAAATTAACTGAGAGCTTTCACTCCAAGGTCAGAAATAGTCGGTTCCTCAAGAAACCCTGAGAATTCAAACTTCAATCAGGGAAGCGGTTGATTGCCTCTTCTTAAAGAAAAAATTTCTTGACACAGGAACACTACTGATGCTTAAGTATCCTACATATGCATGTGGGCTGTCTATAAATCAAGGCACGTATGTACATGTGCTGACCCAAAACAGGCCATGTATACCTCTGTAAATTCTCAAAAAATAAAACAAACAGGTAGAATGATAGGGCATGGAGGACTGGTATGGCACCAACAGGTGACCAAAATCCCTTAAATACTCAACAAACTCACAAAAACTCAAAAAGGTAATAAAACCAAAAAAAACCAAAAAAAAAATCCCCTAAAACCCTAGAGGCTTTCCCAGTATGGTCACCAATTCTGCTATAGTAGGAAAACCCCCCTATGGACTACACTATGGTTTAACATGTAGGCAGATCACAACCTTCTAAAATTCTCCTACTTTTCTAACTACCCTGAACATATCACAAATTCATACATGAAATATGAGGTAAGAAGGATAAGGTAAATGTACATTTTAATCCACGTCCTGTGTCAATCCTCTCGTGCTTGATAGCTCTGTTGACTGCAAGCCTCCTCCCAAGTCTGACCTGCATTCACAAATAGATAAACATGAAACTACAAACATGCATTTCATATATAAATCATGGGTTAGATGTTAGTGTTATAGAAATATTTGCCTCACCATTGCTATCTTTCACAGAGGGCCCTTTTCCATTTCCCTATGTAGACTTATCAACCCCTTTTTGATAAATCCAGAGCCAAAATTATATATTTTTCCACATATACGCTTCCTAACTGCTTTGCAAGATGCGTATATGCTTGATGCTCCACTACAGCTCCCGTATATTGGGATTTGTGCCAGAAAAAACAAAATGAGGTCGGGTTTCCATGTCACGATAGAAGATCTCTGATCTTTGGCCTTCGATATACTGGAAACATTCCGACTCAACCCTTCAATTGCATTCTGGAGGCTATAAGTGCACAATTTCGAGCTATGAAACAAAAGGAGAAAGAATTCAACTTTGAGAGAAAAGTTACTCTAGAGGAATTACTTTATATTGAGTCTGCATCCCTTTGTCCCTCAAGTCTGAACACAGTGCTTATCCCCCAATCTCTTCCCTTATTGTCAAGAGAATTTGTTTATCTATTTGCTATGAGATTGTCTTTGGTGGAGGATTGAAGTGGTGGAGACCCAGTTGGAAGGAAATTGGTTTCTTGGTTTCAAACCATGCCAACACAGAAGTCTGTAATGTTGATACTTCTATTGATCAATTATTAATAAAAATACTCCTTTCCTGTCCTATCGATATCTTGCAAATATATGATTATTATCCATGGGCATGTTTGTAATGTTTATTAATGGATTGTGCTATCTGATGTGCTAACTCATTTTATATACTGTCACTATATACTTGCATCGCTTGTTTGTCAAGAACTTCATGCAGGAGTAAGGCTTTGGGTCAAAGTGCTCAATGGTGGAACAACATCAAACGATTGGATCGAGGTAGGCTTCTTCCTCATATTTCACATTAGTTTATATAACATATGTTGGAATTGAGTTAATTTTGGAAGTGATACATGTCTGTTGTGGTTTACCCTTGGCCATAGAGAGTTTTTCCCTTGTAACAGTTATAATAAAGCATAAATCAAATGCAGACATTTGACACATCATATTTCAGAACAGGAAAAGTATTTCTTTTATTGATATCACAATGTTCAATTACAACAAGGTCGACGACTACTCCACAAACCTAGTCCCGGTTCCTTTTCACCAAGCTCAAGTGAACCTCTGCGTATCTTTCTCCTCTCAACCTTCTTCTTGGAAATGGAATGGGCTTATGATGGAGGAAAAATGGAAAAATGGGGAATTCAGATGCAATTCTCTCAACAAGACTGCAAATACTTGGGGCAAGGAGGGGATGTGAAATGGACAAAGTTTCTCTGTTCTTATGATTGGCTTAGGAATGATACCCCAACACCTCCTTTTATATGAACAAAGTATGGTTATGCAGTTGGGTGATGGGCTATAGGCGGTGTATCAGTTGGGAAGGTACCCAATAGCCCGTTATCTCAATGAATTCCTTGCAACTTTTGCAAGTATACGCGGGTTGTAATGGTGTAGCTAGCATATGTAAGCAAGCTGTAGTGGAGCAACATGCGTGTGTACATGGGCAGTAGTGGTGAAGGGTGCATACATATTCAAAAATAGTGATTTTAAGAAGAGATACCTAGTGATGTCTTGGAAAAAATAACAGTGAGAAGGCCAAATGCCAGGTATGCATGTATGGAGCAATTTAGGGTTATAACAATAAAAAAAGATATATAAATTATATCCAACCTCAAGACAAATAGTCCTTGTCACATGCAAATAAGAGTAATGGGAAGTCGAAGAAGGAAACTAGAAAGTGGTGTGAGTTTCACAAGAGCCCCTGACACAACACTGATGAATGTCACTCAAAACAATAATTGTTGGCCAAGATGAAATACAAATATTGGAATCTGGCTCAGTCTTTGATTAAGACAAGGATAAAGGAAAAACAAATCATTGATGTAGAACCCAATGCCACCATTGCAACTGTAAATATCAAACCAAAATATTTATAGGAGCTTAAGGAGGGGAAACACCTCTTCCATTCACATATGTGAGTGAAGGGGACTCTACTAAATTTCATTGTTGACAATGGTAGCCACAAGAAATTTATCTTGTCTTAGGTAATCAATAGATTGAGTTTTCCAAAAATTCCACACGCCCAACCATACACCATCAATTGGTTTAACTAGGGATGAGTCATCCACACCAACCAACAATGCTGCATGTCTTACAACATCAAGCCCTTCAAAGGTTTGGTATTGTGTGACATTGACCCACTTGAAGTTTCTGATGTTATTTTAGGACAACCCTAAATGTGGAAACAACATTTTTTTATGAATCTGGGCCTCATAGTGTCATTTTTACTATGGGAGGATAGCTCTATATGGTACCAGAGTTAGTTCCAACTATTTCAATTTCCTTGATATCGATAAAGTAATGTCGAAGGGTAATCTATCAAACTAGAAAATTTGTCCTCTTCATGGTTTTATCATAAGGTTAATGGAAGGTCATTATGAACGCCTCCACCTCATCACAAGGTCAGTCTACAAAACATAATCAGGTGGACAATATTTTAGAGGAATACATAAATATATTCATTTCAACTATGGAGGTGCCTCTCCATTGCCAAGTCAAACATTCAATTGAATTGATACCTAGTGCTCCTATACCTAATGGACCAATATACAAATTTTCTCTTCAGGAGAACAAGGAAATCAAATTTCAAATTCATGAGATCATCCAAAAGGGCCACATTCGACCAAGCGCCTCACCTTGTGGGAGACCAATTGTAATGACCCTATCCCCCACATTGATAATATTCTTGTTAGCTTAAGGGTGCCAATTTCTTTAGTAATATTGATATGATGTCAGGTTACCACCATGTTTTGATTGAACAAACTGATGTATGGAATACTGCCTTCAAGTATAAAGAAGTCCTTTTTGAGTGGTCGGTCATGAATTTTGTCTTGACCAATGCTCTGACAACATTCATTGGGATGATGAATGATATATTGCAATTGTTTACAAACTCTTTTGTGGTTGTATATTTGGATAAAATACTGTTGTGGGGTATTCTACCCTACGGACTAGCAAGCTAGGGCTTAAACTTGCATGCAAATCATGACCCTTCATAAGCTACTTTTAACCTTCTACCTCGAATCTAAAATCCTTTTTCACATGCACACATGGGAAGAATCAACTAACCTTTTTATCGACGGTTGGTGTAGATCCTCCGTTGAGCTTTATCTCCTTGCTTCTGCTGCTCCTTCCAAAAAGCAATCCTGCAATCAAGACAAAACTACACATGCATGCTATTGTTCTACTAGAGGATTAGAGATTAAACACAAATCAAATAAAACATACAAGACTCATGTATTCGGGACGGGAAAAGTATCTTTTTATTAATCTCAACATGAATCAACTTACGATGATTATAGAGACCGGCCATCGCTCCTTGATCCTGATCCTGGGCTCCTCCTCTTCTTTGTCCTCCAACTGCTTTGCTTGAATTCTCCTAAAGCTTGAGGAAAGGCTAAAGGGTTGGGACAAAACGGATTCGGCAATTGGGCAGAGTTTCTTTGCTATGATTTTCCTCCTTTGAATAGTACCCCTGCCCCTTCTTTTATAGGCTAGAAGGAGCTAGGGTTTTAGACGAACTCTCGGCCATGCATGGCTGGGAGTTCCAGTTAACTGACCCAAATATTTTCGTCCCGACGGAAACTTTCCTGATTTTTTTCTTTGTTAGGTAAACGCTGGTTGTAGTGGGCCAGCCCGCATTCCAACGCGTGTAGCAGAAGGCCTGCTAGCGTTCCAACATGCCCAGGAGTGGGTTAGGGCGTGGGTTACTTGGTTTAAGAGGTTTTTTGAAGAGTCTGTTCAGCATGGCTTTGGCAATGAAGGGCAATGAGTTGGCCTGACACTAGGTAAGCATGAATGGTGCAATTTAGGGTTATAACACTAGGCCAATAGTAACTGAATGTAATACCTAATATGTTGTGCGTTTGTCAGAGAAATGGCCACCACATGGTCCGTCATGACAACTTTGTAGTATATCAGGTACCTTGCCCTCTCGAACACATCTACGAATAATCAAATCAGGACTTTTGTGAAAAATATCATGACCAACCCAAGAGTAATTAGCACTTTTTGTAATAATTTTCCGCTTTTCACGAGGTGACAAATGAGACGGTAACTTCGTAGTGGCCAGATAGTTTTCCATATCCACAAACCATGGGGTATTGATAGAAAGGGAATAGAGGTGCTCATCTGGGAAACTATCATCTACAAGGATATCATCATCCTCATTTTTTATTCGGGAAATAAAGTCAGCTACTACATTATCTTTCCCAGGTTAGTCAAGCATAGTAATATTAAATTCTTGCAATAACAGGAGTTGCCTAGTCACTCAGCCATTAGTTATAGGTTTGTTCATGAGGAACCTAATGGTGGAATGATCGGTGTGTACAAATACTTCATAACCTATAATGTAATGATGAAACTTGTTAATAGCATGAACAACTGCCAAGAACTCTTTCTCGGTGACTGTGCAGTTTAACTCGGCAGGGGAAAAGTTCTTGCTTACAAAATAAATGGCATAGGATTGTTGGTCTTTTTTCTTCCCTAATACCGCTCCTATTGCTATGTCAAAGGCATTAGTGGATATATGAAATGGGAGAGTCCAATTGGGCCCTCTAAGAACTGGTGCCATAGACAACTTAGCTTTCAGGGTTTCGAAAGAAGTTTGACACTCCTCAGTCCAAACAAAATCAACATCTTTTATCAATAATCTAAATATAGGTGTGGCAATCCTTGTAAAATTTTCAATAAACTGTCAGTAATATCTGCCATGTCCAAGAAAGATTCTCACCTCTTTCTGAGTCTTGGGGGGTGGAATTCTAATAATGACCTCAATCTTTGCAGGATCGACTTGTATTCCTTCAGATGAAACTTGATGTCCTAGAACCACTCCTTCAGTTAACAACATTTTGCATCTTTCATGACTTAGGGATAGGTTCATTTCCTGGCATCTGAAGAGGACTTTTTCTAAGTTGTCTAAGGGTTCCTGGTAAGTGTTTCCATAGACTGTAAAGTCATCCATGTAGACCTCCACACAATCATGAAGAATGTTGGAAAATATCCCTAATACTGCTTGTTGAAATGTGGCAGGAGCATTACACAATCCAAATGGTAAGACCTTATAGGCATAGGTGCCCCACGGACAAGTAAAGGTAGTCTTATCCTAGTTCTCGGGTGCTATAATAATTTAGTTGTACCTGTTGTACCCATCTAGAAAGGAGAAATACTTCTTTCCGGACAAGGTATCTAGAACTTGGTCAATGAAAGGAAGAGGAAAGTAGTCTTTCAGAGTGGCCTTGTTGAGTTCCCAGAAATCAACACAGATTCTCCATTTCCTGGTCACTTTCTTTGCAACCACTACAAGTGGGGATACCCACTTACTATCAGAGATGGGATAGATAAATCCGACATTTAGCAACTTTTGAATCTCCTCCTTGACTATATCTTTGAGTGTTAGGTTAATCCTTCTCTGGATTTTCCTAACAGGTGTCACTTCCCCCTGGAGATATATCTTATGGATGCATGTGTCAGGGTGTATACGCTTCATGTCAGTGTATTCCCAGGAAAATGCTCCTGATTTTTTTTAAGGATATCTACTATTTTTTTTTGTTGGTCTGCATCTAGCCCGGAGTTTATATGTAAAAATTTCCCTGGACTGATCTCGTAGGGCATAGTATAATACATGGCAAACTCATCTATCTTGAAAATAAAATATGTCAAAGACAAAATGGATGGATCCAATTGTTCTTGAAATTCTTTCCCAAACATGTACTCAAATTGGGGAAAAGATTGTGGAAAATCCACACATGTGATAGCATAAATGAATTGGCTTAGCACATTTTCTATTGTGTGCTCCTGAAGTGCCCATGCATGGTCACTTGGCAATACAGGTTCTTCCCAGTCCTCATTCTCATATGGAAATTCAAGCCACCATATATTCTCCATAATAGGTTGAGCTGGAGGGTAAATGGTGAGCTTATGGATAGAGAGACCATTTGAGATGGTCATTTCTTCTTCTCTACAACCAATAAATGCATTGGATGTGGCTACCCAAGGTATTCCCAAAATAACGAGATGGCCTCTAGCAGGATCCTTTGAATGAATGACAAGAAAATCTATGGGGTACTCCCATGAGGCTAAAGTAACCATGACATCATCTAAAATCCCTTCAGGTATAACCCTAGTTTTATCTGTTAATTCCAAAATGGTTGGGGTAGGTCGAAGAAGAGGTTGTAACTGTAATTTTTCCAAGGTACCAGTGGTTATAACATTGATGGTTTCCCCTAGGTCTATGAGAGTGTTTCCAATGGAGACCTTATTAATGGTTATGGTCACTATGGGGTTTCCTGGATTCCCATATTTTCTATCTTTGGCTGCTCTGATATGTACTGGGAAAGTCCTCCTACCAAATGTATTATAGGAGGGTCCTTCTGCTTCCTACCTAGCTTCTTAATACACAATTCTTTGACTACCTTACTATAGATTGGAATGTTTTTAATGGCTTGAAGTAGGGGAATTTTGACACAAATATTTTTCAATTCATTAAGAATGTCAAATTCCAGTTGGGTGGTAGGTTTCTCGATTACCAATCGCTCTGGATAAGGAGGGACCTTCATAATTTTTGAAGGTTCATTTTGGGGAAGCTTGGATTCTTGATTCTTCGGGATAATAAAATATTCCCACCTTGTGTCATCCGTGGGTTGTTTGGTGATTTCTTCTTCTTCTTCTTCCTGGATGACTACTAAGGGTCTCTGCCTCTCCAGAAATTTTCCCGATCTTAATTGAATTTCCTGTAATGGAATAGGAGTAATAACATATGTCGGGAAGGCCTGCATCTCAACATTGTTAAGAGGTTGAGGGGGCTTATTATTAGGATCTGGCATTGGCTGTGCCGATAATAGTTTTAGTTTCGAGGAGCTTGCATTTTTAAATTGTAGCGGTTGTTGTTGTGGAATAGGAGGTAAAGGTGGTGGAACAAAACCTGCCAAACATTGTGGAGTGTGCGATGAAAATTGAGGATAAGGATGGTTGGACATAGGGATAGGTGGAGTGTGAGGGGTTCCTTGGTTGTGTCCTTCCCTCCATCCTTGAATCCAAGTATGTTGGTACTGAGTAGACCAATTTTTCCAACCTGGTGGGTTCCACTGTTGTTCTTGTTGATAATAGTGTGGAACTTGGGATTGTAGATCCGGGTATGTGGGTTGATTCCTAGGCTGCCATGGCCTCCTAGGTGCATAAGAAGACTCCCCGGGATCCCCACTCCTATATATGGCTAATAAATCGGGCAATGATGGACATTTTTCAGTCACATGGTCTTATGTATAGAAGCCACAAACTGAAATGTTATCTAATGGTCACTCCCTTGAGGAATTCTTCCTCCTGCTTCTTGGGAAATATATTCTCATTGTTGCATTTTCCTCCTCCTGTTTATTTTTGAGTTTAAGGGTATCCAAATGGGAACCTATTGTTCTTAATATGTTATTAAAGTTTTCTAAAAGGTTCCCTATCTCTGCTCTCGTGATACCACCTGAACAAACTGGTTTTAAGCTTCTATTGTAAGGGTCCCGAACATTCTTCCCTGTTTTGGCTCTAATCCTTGAGTAATTTTTACACATTTCACATATTTCAGCAAATGGTTTATGAGAGATGTCACCTGATGCCATCAGGTTAAGCATATTTAAATATTCTTCTAAGATTCCCTTAAGGAAAAGAGCCCTAATTGCATCCTCTGGGAGGTCATGGTATTTTGACTTATGGGAGATATAACCAAATCTTTCCATATAATCTTCGAGGGTATCGTATTCTAATTGTTGGATTTTAAAAATGTCATTACGTGACTCTTTGGTCTTGCAGTAGTCTTGGTACTTCTTGAGAAATATGTCTTTCACGGCTTCCCAAGAACTAATACTGGATTCTCCCAACCCCATGAACCATATTAGTGCAGATTCTTTGAGGGTGGTAGGAAAGAGTTTTAATTTATAGGCATCTTGTATGTAGTTGTATCTCCTACACAAGATGTCAAATTCAAATAGGAAGGTGTCTGTATCTTCACTGTTTTTATCATAAAAGGTAAGCAGTTCTAAGAGAGGAATATTCTTCATGTTGACATTCGGAGTGGTGTCAAAAATTGGAAACCCAAAGGTAGTTTCGGTTTGGTTTCCAGTTTCTTCTTCCTCCCCATGTCTTACATTGTTATGGTCCTCATGATCACCCATATTGGCTTGGTTTCCAAAAAGAGAGTACCTAAGTGGTTTTATCTTTGAAGAGAATAAGGTTTCCCTTTGATGAAAAGGTCTTCCTACTAATTGGATGTTTGGGACTCTACTCGAGCCAGTTGAGATTATGGGTGCCAAAGTTTCTGTGTCAATTTGAGAGATAATCACATTGGGTGAACTACCAAACAAAATATTCACCTGTTCAGGGTCTATGATATCTTCAAAATTAGGATTCCCTGGTGGTGGTGTAAAATAAAAGGTTGTATTGTTTGGTTCTGCAGAAGGCTTGAGTGGTCTTGCCTCCTGTCCTAATATGATTGATTCTTCAATTTTTTTGTTCTATAGTGCTCTCTGTTTTAGTATCTTTTAGAGATTGTTTTAGCTCTTTGGGTTGAGCTAGCTCATGTTTTTCGGTATTGGTCTGCGGAGCTTATGAGTGGAATGTTCCTTCCCCAAAAAAGGTCGGAAGGAATGTTGGTTAAAAGGTCTGATTTAGATTTAATGTATCTACCTTTTGTATCTCTAGGTCTATTCATGAAAGTAAACAAAAACAAAAGGAAAAACTACCATTGGGTTTGGGGGAACCTGCTATAGAAGATGCGTAGGTTCTTACCTCTCATCTTAAAGTTCCCCCTCCACCAATCTAATGCTAAGGTCTAGGAATGATCTATTTCCTAACTACTTTTTACCTTAAGACAACTCCCCAGCAACGACGCCAAAATTGTTAGGTGATTTATATGTACTAAAAAAGACACTAAACTACCCTCAATTAAATTGTCAACCTAGGGTAAGTAAACTTAGAGTTGTAGAAAAATATATACCAAAGGTAAAAGGTTGGTAGGAGTATAATCTAACTAATGAAAGCAACTATTTAAGGCTAATCTACTCAAGCAAAACTATCTAATGAGCAAACCCTACTAAACAATTGAAACTATTTAACCTAAGTATTTTTGGGCCAAGGATTGATGGATGGTTCTATGAAAAGAAAGTGAAAACCCTACTTTAAAGCAACTAGTTCATGTCAATAAGAAAAAGCAACTACCTAAGCATATCAATAAGAAAATGACAAAAGAAAACTATCTTAACTTGCCAACCTACATTCAATGTGCAACTACCCTATGAAAGAAAATAAATGAACAAGTAAGCAAAGACGCCTATCTAACCTATAAAGAAAATCGACAAGTAAGCAAAGACACCTAACTAACCTACTAAAGCAAAAGACAAGTAAGAAAAGACAACTATCTATCCTACTAAAGAAAATAGACAAGTAAGCAAAGACTTCTCATTGAACAACTATCTAGCCTAAGAGGCAAGTGGACTAAATGCCTAATGAAAAACTATTTCTCTTGCATGAAAGGAAATTTAAATGCTCAATGCAATGCATGAAAGGAAATCTAGTCTATTGAAAGCAAGAAAGACTAACAACTAATTCTTGAGCAAACTCTATCTAATCTATCAAAGCAAACTCTATCTATCCTACAACAACAAATAAAACTATTTCCTAAGCTATGAAATCAAGAAACTATATCCATGAAAGCAAGAAAACTATTCTTTTAACTTATGACAATTCAAATATAATGATGGTGGTTATGTGAATTCCTTCAGTGGTGACAGATGATATCTCGATGACACTTGAAAAAAAAAGGACAATTCCAATGGTATAAGCTCAACACTAATCTCAATGGCAAAATGAAAGGTGTGGAGTAAACAATCCAACACGAATTTAGCCATGACAAAGATAATGTTAAATACCCTGCATATTCATGTATAAAACATTAACATCATAATGAGATCATCATTCTGCTTCTAGGTTACGTAATCAAAATTCATTCCTAACTCAATCATTTAACTAAGAAATATAATTGCAATTCAATTCTAGAAAAGGAAATTACATAAATGAAACTATGTTATGTCTAGACTAATAATTCAAACTACAATTAAACAATGCTTTAAACACAGAGACTAAAACATAATATAAAAAGTAAATGAGCAATCTACATTAACCAATAACTAATTTAGACGAGATCTATATAAACTAAGATAAGCAAGCTATGATTGAAACTAGAACTTATTCTATTCATCCATCATAATCCATGTCAAAGGAAACCCAAATAAAACTCTATTTTATTCTAAAAACTTTGTTTTCAACTTGATTATAAAACCATAAATCAAAGCATAATTTAACATCTAAATGCACATGAGGTTAATATATAGAGACTTTCTAATTGCACATAGGGTTAGTATAGAGACTTGCAACCCTATTCCTAATCTATAAAATCAACACATACTAACACATATCATCATCTAACCTGCAAAATAGAAGTAAAACAGTAAGCTACAACAAACTAATTAATTAAATAAAAAAATGCATATACAGGAAATAAGAAAGAGCAATTTGAATTAATAAATGCATAAATAACATAAGAACAATCACTAGACTGTTGGTGGGCCCCATAGCGAGTCGTGGCTACGTCCTACAAGAACACCACGAACTTCAACAGGTCGAATTCACCATGAAAGCTTGAAAACACAGTTATGGCACAATTCTGGGAATGTAAAACTCAAAACAGAGAAAAAACATTTTTTTGACACTTCTAATGCTTATGCTACTTGGTTCTTCTACTTAACAATCATCTGACCACCTCAGTGGTATTTATAACATTTACAAACCAAGTGGTCAACCACAGGAGGGTCAAACCACTTCTAATTTCGGAAAAATACAATAAATGGTGCCATAACTGACAAAACGGAGCAAGCCAATAATCGCCTTCTTTAGACAACTAAAATCGAGAGTTCTTGAGCTTAGTAGTTGGAGGGGGCAATCTTGAAGAAAACCCATGTGCCCAATTTGTCCATCACTGGCCGCCAATGCCATAATCTCCAACTCACCTTGCGTTTTTGTGCAATACTGGGTGTTGGAACGAGTGTCGGATCGGGTACCGGAACTAGTCCTAGAACGAGTGTCAGATCAAGTATCGAAACTGGAAACATGGTGTGTTTTTCCCTGTAACAGCAGAAAAACACGAATTCACTCTTGGAAATCATAGAACATGATGAACTAAACTTGATTTAATCCTTAAACATGAATTACGCGTACCTTATGGCAATCATACCGATTTACCATAAAATTATTCAAAAAGATCCTTCAAAACGTGTGAAACATATATGTACATGCGGAAAGAATGTATAACAACCGTCATAAAAAAGATCATATCTCGAGCCCAACATTACCCCCACACTTACGATTTTGAAGGTCCCACTGCAAACAAAAAGAAGTTACCCCTCGTGACTAGGCTTGTTGAGGAGGATCAGCTTTGGAAGCCTCTCCTTGTTGTTGTGTAGACTTAGTTTTGTGCCTCTTGTGTTGCTTTAATTTTGCTATGAGGTTGTTGTTAGTTTAGTCATTTCATCAACCAACCGCTGAAGGGAGTTAACTTTTTTTTGAAGGACTGCATTGTTGTGATGAAGGTGTGCATCTATTGTCTTTCTCTCTTCCAACTGTTGAAGAAGTTGATGGTTTTCTTTTTGTAGCTGCTCTATGGTTGGAACAGAATGTATGATCTCTGAGGAAGGATTAAATCCTTTGAGGAATGTAGACAATTTATCAGTTTTAGGATCTAGAGTGGGCATAGGTGAAGTATGAGTGGTGGGAGATCGGAAAGGTGAGGTAGGTTCTGATTTTTTTTTCCTTAGTGGCTCTAATCCATCTGCAGAGACTTCTCTAGGTTTCTTATGAGGGCTCTCAAGGTCAGAGGACACTTTGATGGGATCTGAAGCAGGTGGAGGTTTTGCATAAGGCTTGATTATTGTGTTCTGGGTACTCTTCTGAAAGGGTCCCTTACCAAATCGGTTGGCTCCCCTCTTGTTTGTAGGGATGATGGGAAAGTCTTGATGCATTACTTCTTGGATCTTTTTAGGTGTAGTATCAAGAGAGAGTGAAGGCATTCGGGTGTCAACAATAGGATTCTTTTGGTCCTCTTGGTCTTTTTACCCGATGAAGAAGTAGTTATATCAATAAGATTTTGGTATTGCTCCGGAAAAGAGAGGGTTTGTGCAAGGGATTTTGGAGTTTTTGGAGAGCGAGTCTTGGGTGGAGAGATAATTTTTAGGCTAAGTGGATTTTTTTCGGTCTTAACTGTCAAGTGAGGGTTTGCAAATTCGTAGATAAAGGCATTCCAATTTTGCCCCTACTTCTCTACTTCGGTAAGAACGAGGAGTTTGATCAAACTGTGGTGGAAGAGACTATTGTGGGGGTTAGTCACATTTTTCCTCACTTGAGAGGACATCTTCTCCAAGATTTTGAGAAAATAAAAGGGAAATTTCAAGGGTTTGTTGAACAGAAAATGAGCCAACAATCTAAAATGACAAGCTTTGAAGGTGGAGTATCTACCTTCACATGTAATTAACCTTGTGATGACGATGAGGGGGTTAACCAATTCTTTCTTTATCCACTCCTTAGCATACCCTTTTTCTCCTGAAATGCTCTCGAATTTGGGCTTAAACACCTTGTTGTAACTTGAGCACGACAATTGATGATTCTTGAACCATCTATCTCCCATTCTTGGGAGATTTGTTGCAACAGAAATGGACTCTTCTGTGAATTCAAAGATAAGAGACCCTATATGTGCTATCTTACCATCAAAACCAACTGCAAATTGCATAGAGAGGCCGTCATCATGGCCCTGTAAGCTAGACAGAAATGGCCCCCAGCCAACGTGCAAAAACACTTCCCTACTTTGTGCGAATTCTAGAATGGCAAACAAGTCTGCATAGGAGGAGGGTTCGTATCTCCTAGGCATTGTGACAGAGGATAATTTAACCAAGAAATGGTGCAAACAGGCCAAGAGATGACACAGATTTAGCACAGGCCGAATGTGTTGAGAACAGAGGACGAGATGGCAGAGGTTGGGCGCGATTTCTTAACATAGAGGAGAGCAATTGGCAAGGGTAAATGAGATAATAGAGTGCCCAGCCCGATTTTGGATGCTCTTATGGTGGAGTACATTGCCCACATGTGCACGTGAGCTGCCATGTGTGGAAAATTTGAATTTTATGGCAAGCTTTGGAGCAATGTAGTAGTGCGTGGTAAGATCAATGTCCACGAATTTTGACTTGGACATTTGATCATCAACATATGAAGCATATTTAATCAATGTCTGTAACCAATTTAATTGAACATAATTGATTTCCAGTTACCTGGAATCTAGGATAGTTATTGGTATTCAATTCAATGGCACTTCAAAACGGCATCTCATCTGCCACCTCATACGATACTTCATCCGGTACCCCTGTGTTAAGTGCATTTTTTCCTCTTATAATGGATAGCCTGCAATTTTGAAGTGTTTTTGACAACCATAGTGGTTAATGAGAAGAGGAAGACTGCCCCATGCTCACTCATTCTTCTTGCATATGACATATAATGTCAAAACCTATAATGAACAGGTTATAGCAAGCATAAAACATGTGTTGTCAAACCTATAGTATGCAGCTTGTAATGGAAGATAACCAATAAAGAGTGGTCTGTTAAATAACCAATAAAGAGTGGTATGTGAAGTATGATTTCAGTAATTTATAGCACATAGGAGTTAAGAAAAAAAATAACATGACTATCAATGTAATAACCTGTATCATGGTAATAATACAAAAATTCTTGCAAAGACTCATTTCTCTAGGCAATGATCATTTGTCAGCTCATGAACCCCTCCCCCACACTTAAGTATTGTGACACCTCACAATCAAAAGTATAGGAAACTAGTCAATATCCCCCAATAGCCGAATATTTATAGTATGTCAAGTGTAAACTTAAAATTTCACAGCTTGGTCTGACGAGACAGTTAGAATATGGCCCCACCTATAGGGAAAGAGATCATATATATAGATAAGAAGAGGTAGGAAAGAGAGTTTCAATTTAGTCTTAGAGTCATTTCCCAATGGAAAGTTTATGATATTCATTAACCTTAGCTTAACCACACATACTCCATGATAGTTTTGTCTTCAAGTAATTTCGTACATCAGGACAAGTTTAGATTTATTATTTATTTTAGTCAGATTATCATCCTTGCTAGGTAGAATGCCCTGCTGCCAGCAAGCCTGTTCAGTACTCCAGCGGGTTTACCTATTCATACCACAGGCTGGTACCCGCTTCCAGCAGACCTATTCAGTATCTCGATGGGTTAGCCTCTTAAACCCTCAGAGACTGGCCCTCCATTATTTAATATTTTAGTATAAGATTGTTTATGCAAGAAGATGGGGGAATAGCTCTGAAACAACTTTTTCTTTCTTTTTCTTTTTAATTGGGATCGTATTTATGTTAGAGGATGACTTTTCATTATATTATTAGTTATTGTCCCGATGTAAGGGGTAATTAGGTGGACATGGCCTCTCTAAATATATGATATAATCAATCTATTTAGTGTGTAGTGGATGGTACAATTGAGAGAGAACAGAAAGGTATCTCTAGGCTCAACTTACTTTCTTCTATTGTAATTACTATGTTGTTTCCATGACTAACTTCTAATTATACCACCTTGTTACTCTTTGATAAAGACACTTGACTTACTTACTCATGTTTCTTGGAAAAACCATACGAGATACCTCTAGGATTGATCGTTACAGTATCACTTCCTTATATAGTGGTGAAGAGTTTCAAGAGCAACTGCTTTAGAATGGCTTTTAAAAAATGAGAATGTTTGAAAAAATATGGCTATCTACAGTAAGTCGATATTTAGTTGATGCTTTAACAAACACAAAATTCAAGTATAACAATGTTTTGAGGAAATATCCTTGAAACTTTGTACTCCCGGTCAAATAATTACTTACATAAATATCTAGAATTGCCTTATTAACAAAATGCAAAAACTATTTACATATATACAGTAGGAAACTCAGAAAAAATTTCAAGAACAAGGGGAGACTTCCCCATCTACTAAGTACAATGCCTTGTCATTTGTCATGACCTATAGAAAATCTTCTCTGGAAATGGGCTTATGATAAAATTTAAGTTGGTGTCCATTTACCACAAAGGAGACTTGTCCATCATCAATTGTTTTAATTTTTACAGCTCCATTTTCATATATAGCGTCTACCTCGTAAGGTCCCAACCAATGGGTGGTAAGTTTGCCTTTGAAGGTTTTGAATCATGAATCAAACAACAAATCCCAATCACCAGGCTAGAAGTGCTTCTTCTTAATAAACTTGTCATGTCACTTGCTCCTCTGATTTTGGAATAATATCGTCTGTTGGATGGCATCTTGTCTGATTTCATCCAACTCATTTAGTTGTAGGGCTCATTGCTTTTGAGCCTCATCTAGGTTCAATCCTAACTCTGTGGCAATATGGAAGGTCCTTACTTGGAATTCTATAGGTAAAAGTACTTGTTTCCCGTACACTAGCTCATACTGGGTATGCCTAGTGGTATTCCTTCAGGTAGTCCAGTATGCCCACAAAGCCTCTAAGAGCCTATCAGCCCAATCTCGGTGATGTAACTGAACAGTCTTGGTCAAGATGGCTTATAGAACTTTGTTTTTGGATTCTACCTGACCATTGGCTTGAGGTGGTATGGAGAAGATTTACGATGTTTAATCCCATATTTCTCTGTTATCTCTTTCATCATCTTGGAAATAAATTGAGTGCCTTGGTCGGTAACAATTTCATGAGGGACACCGAAGCGGGTAAACATGTCTTCATAGATAAATTCGACAATAGACTTCTCTGTGGCCCTAAATAGGGATTTTGCCTCTACCCATTTGCTGACATAGTCCGTACAAACCAAAATATAGTTCTTCCTACGGGACATGGGTGAAATTGGTCCTACAAAGCTGAGGGCCCATTATTCAAAGGGTTCTATCATAACTTGGGCCTGCAAAGGCATTTTTTCAGATGAAGTAGGTCTTCCTATCCTTTGGAAACTATCTGTTAAGAACCAAACATCAATATAGCATAGAAAAAGCTCAAGAAAAGTACTCAACGCCTTGAAAAAGATATAATTTCATATAATAAGCCTCTTCGAGGGGGCAACCTCCTTTTACCCCACTTAAATGTTCAAGTACAAGATGATTCAAAATGAAAATGTCTCCTTGGTATATATAGGAGACTAG
>ML788494.1:518597-529437 GCA_009831015.1 Picea engelmannii
CTTATGTATTTCTATGATATTTTTTCTCTGCAATGCCACAGGTCTGATCAAAATTGGATGTGCCAAGTGGAATTTACGGTAACTTCCCCACAACTTGCCGATTTTTGGCCTTTCCAGGAGATCTCACTTGTATAGTGTGCCCCTCACAAAATAATTGATATAAAATTCTGAAACTCGCACCCAAAATACTAAAACTGTCCACGATCCAATGCAACCAGTCCCATGCAATTTGGATACTCTGGGAAGAGGTTATGATTGTTTTACTTTGAACACCTTCTTGAGACTAGTCAATAGGGCTAGTCAGATACCCTATCTTACACAGGGTGTATCTACAAATTTAAGATGACCCAGAATCTGAAATTTTTACCACGGATACATTACTAATTTTTGTAAATGGCCTCTGGAGATCAGGGTCTGAAACGTTACAGAAAATGTTTTATAGCGAAAATTCCACAATGACTCATTTCAATATGATTCCAGAACCCTATCTTGTACAGGTTGTATCTCCTAAATTATAAGGCCTCGGGATCTGAGTTTTGAACCCAACGTACCTTGATCCATCTTATAAATATCCTCCAAGCCGTTCCTTCTGAAACATTGTAGAAAAAAAGTTATAGTGAAAATGTCACGGTGTCTCAGATGTAGCAGCGAAACCCCAAGACCTTGAGCTCTGAAACCATATGTTAAGAACCAAACATCAATATAGCATAGAAAAACCTCAGGAAAAGTACTCAATGCCTTGAAAAAGAGATAATTTCAGATAATAAGCCTCTTCGAGGGGGCAACCTCCTTTTACCTCACTTAAATGTTCAAGTACAAGATGATTCAAAATGAAAATGTCTCCTTGGTATATATAGGAGACTAGGAGGTTTAATGGCCTAAAGCCGACATAACTAAAATAACATTACTAATCTAAATTATAACTAATGGCCTAAAGCTGACATAAATATAATAACATTACTAATCTAATATTCCCCAATTAAGTGGTAATGAGCCAATATTAGGGATTAACACTATCACAACCTCTCATACTTGGCAACATCTTTGAAAATGCTAGGCCAATAGTAACTTGAATGTAATACCTTATATCTTGTGTGTTTGTCATAGAATCAACCACCACATGGTCCATCATGACAACCTCGTAGTATATCAGGTACCTCATCCTCTTGGACACATCTACAAATAATCAAATCAGGACCTGTGCGAAAAAAATCATGATCAACCCAAGAGTTATTAGCATTTTTTGTAATAATTTTCCGCTTTTCATGAGGTGACAAATGAGATGGTAACTTCCTAGTGGCCAGATAGTTTTCCATATCCGAAAACCATGGGGTATTGATAGAAAGGGAAAAGAGGTGCTCATCTGGGAAACTATCATCTATATGGATATCATCATCCTCGTTTTTTATTCGGGAAAGAAAGTCAGCTACTACATTATCTTTCCTAGGTCGTTCAACCACAATAATATTAAATTATTGCAATAACAAGAGCCACCTAGTCACTCGGCCATTACTTATAGGTTTTTTCATGAGGAACCTAATGGCAGAATGATTGGTGTATACAAATACTTCATAATCTGTAATGTAATGACGAAACTTCTTAATAGCATGGACAATTGCCAAGAACTCTTTCTCCGTGACTGTGTAGTTTAACTCAGCAGGGTACAAGTTCTTTCTTACAAAATAAATGGCATAGGATTTGTGGTCTTCTTTCTACCCTAATACCCCTCCTATTGTTGTGTTGGAGGCATCAGTGGATATATGAAATGGGAGAGTCCAATTGGGCCCTCTAAGAAATGGTGCCATAGACAGCTTATCTTTCAGGGTTTCAAAAGAGGTTTGACACTGCTCAGTCCAAACAAAATCAACATCTTTTATCAATAATCCAAACATAGGTGCGGCAATCTTTGTAAAATTTTCAATAAACCGTCGGTAATATCCAGCATGTCCAAGAAATATTCTCACCTCTTTCTGAGTCTTGGGGGGTGTAAGTCTAATAATGACCTCAATCTTTACAGGATCAACTTTTATTCCTTCAAATGAAACATGATGTCCTAGAACCACTCCTTCAGTTAACAACATTTTTCATTTTTCATGACTTAGGGATAGGCTCATTTCCAGGCATCTGATGAGGACTTTTTCTAGGTTGTCTAAGGCTTCCTGGTAAGTGTTTCCATAGACTGTGAAGTCATCCATGTAGACCTCCACACAATAATGAATAAGATCGGAAAATATCCCTAATACTGCTCGTTGAAATGTGGCAAGAGCATTACATAATCCAAATGGTAAGACCCTATAGGCATAGGTGCCTCACGGACAAGTAAAGGTAGTCTTGTCCTGGTCCTCGAGTGCTATAAGAATCTTTTTGTACCTGTTGTACCCATCTAGAAAGGAGAAATACTTCTTTCCGAACAAGGTATCTAGAACTTGGTCAATGAAAGGAAGGGGAAAGTAGTCTTTCAGAGTGGCCTTATTGAGTTCCCAGAAATCAACATAGATTCTCCATTTCCTGGTCACTTTCTTTAGAACCACTACAAGCGAGGATACCCACTTACTGTTGGAGATGGGATAGATAAATCCAACATTTAGCAACTTTTGAATCTCCTCCTTGACTATATCTTTGAGTGTTGGGTTCATCCTTCTCTGGGGTTGCCTAATAGGTGTCACTTCCCACTGGGTATATATGTGATGGATGCATGTGTCAGGGTGTATACCCCTCATGTCAATGTATTTCCAGACAAATGCTCCTGATTTTTTTTTAAGGATATCTACTAACTGTTTCTATTGGTCTGCATCTAGCCTGGAGTTTATATGTAAACATTTCCCTGGACTAATCTCGTAGGGCATAGTATAAGACATGGCAGACTCATCTATCTCGAAAATAAAATATATTGAAGACAAAATGGATGGATCCAATTGTTCTTGAAATTATTCCCCAAACATGTACTCAAATTAGGGAAAAGACTGTGGAAAATCCACACATGTGATAGAAGAAATGAATTGGTTTAGCACATTTTCTATTGTGTGCTCCTGAAGTGCCCATGCATGGTCACTTGGAAATATAGGTTCTTCCTAGTCCTCATTCCCGTATGGAAATTCAAGCCACCATAGATTCTCCATAATAGGTTGAGTTGGAGGGTAAATGGTGAGCTTCTGGATAGAGATACCATTTGAGATGGTCATTTCTCCTTCTCTACAGCCAATAATGCATTGGTTGTGGCTAGCCAAGGTCTTCCCAAAATATTGGGATGGCATATGGCAGGATCCTTTGAATGAATGACAAGAAAATCTATGAGATACTCCCATGAGGCTAAAGTAACCATGACATCATCTAAAATCCCTTCAGGTATAACCCTAGTTTTATCTGTTAATTCCAAAATGGTTGGGGTAAGCCGAAGAAGAGGTTGTAACTGTAATTGTTCCAAGGTAGTAGCGGTCATAACATTGATGGTTGCCCCTAGGTCTATGAGAGTGTTTCCAATGGAGACCTTATTAATGGTTATGGTCACTACGGGGTTTCCTGGATTTCCATATTTTGCTAGCTTTGGCTGCTCTAATATGTACTCAGAAAGCCCTCCTACCAAATGTATTGTAGGAGGGTCCTTCTTCTTACTACCTGGCTTCTTAATACACAATTATTTAACTACATTACTATAGATTGTATTGTCTTTAATGGCTTGAAGTAGGGGAATTTTGACACAAATATTTTTCAATTCATTAAGAATATCAAATTCTGGTCGGTTGGTAGGTTTCTTGATTACCAATCGCTCTGGATAAGGAGGGACCTTCGTAATTTGTGAAGGTTCATTTTGGGGAAGATTGGGTAATT
The DNA here is from genome assembly GCA_009831015.1 of Picea engelmannii. Classification (NCBI taxonomy): domain Eukaryota; kingdom Viridiplantae; phylum Streptophyta; class Pinopsida; order Pinales; family Pinaceae; genus Picea; species Picea engelmannii. The sequence goes on from ML788494.1 coordinate 522,426, forward strand.
GATTCTTCGGGATAATAAAACCTTGCCACCTAGTGTCATCCGTGGGTTGTTTGGTGATTTCTTCTTCTTCTTCTTCCTGGATGACTACTGAGGGTCGTTGCCTCTCCAGAATGTTTCCCGATTTTAATTGAATTTCCTGTAATTGAACAGGAGTAATAACATATGTTGGGAAGGATTGCATCTCAACATCATTAAGAGGTTGAGGAGGATTATTATTAGGATTCGACACTAGCTGTGCCAGTAATAGTGTCAGTTTTGGGGAGCTTGCATTTTGAAATTGTGGTGGTTGTTGTTGTGGAATAGCAGGTAAAGGTGGTGGAACAAAACCTAGCAAAAATTGCAGAGTGATCGATGAGAACTGAGGATAAGGATGGTTGGACATAGGGATAGATGGATCTTGAGGGTTTCCTTGGTTGTTTCCTTCCCTCCATCCTTGAATCCAAGGATGTTGGTACTAAGTAGACCATTTTTTCCAACTTGGTGGGTTCCACTGTTGTTGTTGATAATAGGGTGGAACTTGGGATTGTAGATCCAAGTATGTGGGTTGATTCCTAGGCTACCATGGCCTCCTAGGTGCATAAGAAGACTCCCCAGTATCCCCAATCCTATATATGGCTAATAAAATGGGCAATGATGGACATTTTTCAGTCACATGGTCTTATGTACAGAAGCCACAAACTAAAATGTTATCTAATGGGCACTCCCTTGAGGAATGCTTCCTCCTGCATCTAGGGCAATATATGCTCATTGTTGCATTTTCCTCCTCCTGTTTCTTTTTTAGTTTAAGGGTATCCAACTGGGAACCTATTGTGCTTAAGATGTCATTCTTAAAGTTTTCTAAAATTTTCCCTATCTTTGCTCTCATGATACCACCTGAACTAATTGGTTTTAAGATTCTATTGTAAGGGTCCTGAACATTCTTCCCTATTTTGGCTCTACTCCTTGAGTAATTTTTACACATTTCACATATTTCAGCAAATGGTTTATGAGAGATGTCACCTGATGCCACCAGCTTAAGCATCTCTAAATATTCTTCTGAAATTCCCTTAAGGAAAAGAGCCCTAATTGCATCCTCTGGGAGGTCATGGTATTTTGACTTATGGGAGATATAACCAAATCTTTCCATATAATCTTCGAGGGTCTCGTCTTCTAATTATTGGATTTTAAAAATTTCATTATGAGACTCTTTGGTCTTGCAGTAGTCTTGGTACTTCTTGAGAAATATGTCTTTCATGGCTTCCCAAGACCTAATACTAGATTCTCCCAACCCCATGAACCATCTTAGTGCAGATTATTTGAGGGTGGCAGGAAAGAGTTTTAATTTCTGGGCATCTTGTATGTAGTTGTAGCTCCTACACAAGATGTCAAATTCAAATAGGAAGGTGTCTGGATCTTCATTGTTTTTACGATAAAAGGTAGGCAGTGCTGAGAGAGGAATATTCAACATGTTGACATTTGGAGTGGTGTCTAAAATTGGAAACCCAAAGGTAGTTTTGGTTTGGTTTCCAGTTTCTTCTTCCTCCCCATGTCTTACATTGTTATGGTCCTCTTGATCACCCATATTGGCTTGGTTTCCAAAAAGAGAGTACCTAAGTGGTTTTATCTTTGAAGAGAACAAGGTTTCTGTTAGAAAAACAAGACCGCGGAGCAATTAAATAAAACAAATGTGGAAACAAAACACAGAAGATACACAATACAAGAGAGACACAGATTTACGTGGTTCACCCAGTGTGGGCTACGTCCACTAGAGAAATTGTCAGGTCCTTTCTTTATTATTATCCAGCAAAATGAAGGGATACAACCTACAACAAAACCCATTGTAACTTCCTCTTCTTTCTCTCACAGTCTCCTCTCTTAGAATACAATACTTGCCAACATACATAGCCGCAATACATTTCCCTCATAAAAGAGGGTTGCCTTCTAGGGCAAAAAAACCTAACATAATCTCTATCGTTAGATCTACGACCTTATAATGAACGGTCCAGATTTACAATGAAATTACAATATACTTTTACAAGGCAATTTTTGCTTCGGGGGCTTCGCCCCCAAACCCCCGCTTGCCCCCAAACCCCCCAACCGAGGGGATAGCCCCCCCAGACCCCGCAAAGGCAGTACCCCCCCTCTACACTCCCCTGTGTGAAAGAGTGTACATACTTTTGGGGTGTAAATACTTCATCGGGCATAAACACGGCTGAAAGTAAAAGACCTCTAAATCAGGAAGATAATCAGGCTCCACAACCAACAGTTTCCCTTTGATGAAAAGGTCTTCCTACTGATTGGATGTATGGGACTCTACTCAAGCCGGTTGAGATTATTGGAGCCAAATTTTCTGTGTTAACCTGAGAGATAATCACATTGGTTGAACTACCAAACAAAATATTCACATGTTCCATCTATGATATCTTCAAAATTAGGATTCCCTAGTGTTGGTGTAAAAGAAAAGGTTCTATTGTTTGGTTTTGCGGAAGGCTCGAGTGGTCTTGCCTCCTGTCCTAATATGATTGATGCTTTAATTTTGTTGTTCTATAGTGCTCCTTGTTTTAGTCTCTTTTAGAGACTACTTTAGCTCTTTGGGTTGAGCTAGCTCCTATTTTTCGGTATTGGTGTGCGGAGCTTATGAGTGGAATGTTCCTTCCCCAAAAAAGGTCAAAAGGAACCTTGGTTAAAAGGTTTGATTTGGATTTAATGTATCTACCTTTTGGATCTCTAGGTCTATTCATGAAAGTAAATAAAAACAAAAACTACCATTAGGTTTGGGGGAACCTGTTATAGCAGATGCGCAGGTTATTACCTCTCGTCTTAAAGTTCATTACCTCTCGTCTTAAAGTTCCCCTGCCACCAATCTAATGCTAAGGTATAAGAATGATCTATTTCCTAACTACTTCTTACCTTAAGACAACTCCCCGGCAATGGCACCAAAAATGTTAGGTGATTTATATGTACTAAAAAAGACACTAAACTACCCTCAATTAAATTGTCAACCCAGGGTAAGTAAACTTAGAGTTGTAGAAAAATATATGCCAAAGGTAAAAGGTTGGTAGGAGTATAATCTAACTAATGAAAGAATCTATCTAAGGCTAATCTACTCAAGAAAAAATATCTAATGAGAAAACCATACTAAACAATTGAAACTATTTAACCTAAGTATTTTTGGGCCAAGCATTGATGGATGGTTCTAAGAAAAGCAAGTGAAAACCCTACTTTAAAGTAACTAGTTCATGTCAATAAGAAAACGAAAGAAACAAACTATCTTAACTTGCCAACCTACATTCAATGAGCAACTACCCTATGAAAGAAAATAAATGAACAAGTAAGCAAAGACACCTATCTAAACTATAAAGCAAATAGACAAGTAAGCAAAGACACCTAACTAACCTACTAAACCAAATAGACAAGTAAGCAAAGACAACTATCTATCCTACTAAACCAAATAGACAAGTAAGCAAAGACTTCTCATTGAACAACTATCTAGCCTAAGAGGCAAGTGGACTAAATGCCTAATGCAAAACTATTTCTCTTGCATGAAAGGAAATATAAATGCTCAATGCAATGCATAAAAGGAAATCTAGTCTATTGAAAGCAAGAAATACTAACAACTAATTCTTGAGAAAACTACTATCTAATCTATCAAAGAAAAGTCTATCTATCCTACAGCAGCAAATAAGACTATTTCCTAAGCTATGAAAGCAAGAAACTATATCCATGAAAGCAAGAAAACTATTCTTTTAACTTATGACAATTCAAATATAATGTTGGTGGTTGTGTGAATGCCTTCGGTGGTGATGGATGATATCTCGATGACACTTGACAACAAAGGACAATTCCAATGGTATAATATCAACACTAATCTGGATGGAAAAATGAAAGGTGTGGAGTAAACAATCCAATGCGAATTTAGCCATGACAAAGATAATGTTAGATACCCTGCATATTCATGTATAAACCATTAACATTATAATGAGATCATCATTTTACTTCTAGGTTACGTAATCAAAATTCATACCTAACTCGATCATTTAACTAAGAAATATAATTGCAATTCAATTCTAGAAAAGAAAATTACATAAATGAAACTATGTTATGTCTAGAATAATAATTCAAACTACAATTAAACAATGCTTTAAACACAGAGACTAAAACATGATATAAAAAGTAAATGAGAAATCCACATTAACCAATAACTAATTTAGACAAGATCTATATAAACTAAGATAAGCAAGCTATGATTGAAACTAGAACTTATTCTATTCATCCATCAAAATCCCTATCAAAGGAAACCCAAATAAAACTCTATTTTATTCTAAAAACTTTGTTTTCAACTTGATTATAAAACCATAAATCAAACCATAATTTAACATCTAAATGCACATGAGGTTAATATATAGAGACTTTCTAATTGCACATAGGGTTAGTATAGAGACTTGCAAGCATGTTCCTAATCTATAAAATCAACACATACTAACACATATCATCATCTAACCTGCAAAAGAGAAGTAAAACAGTAAGCTACAGCAAACTAATTAATTAAATAAAAACATGCATATACAGGAAATAAGAAAGAGCAATTTGAATTAGGAAATGCATAAATAACATAAGAACAATCACCAGACTGTTGGTGGGCCCCCAAGCGAGTCGTGGCTACCTCCTACAAGCACACCACGAACTTCAACAGGCCGAATTCACCATGAAAGCTTGAAAACGCAGTTATGGCACAATTCTGGCAATGTAAAACTCAAAACAGAGAAAAAACATTTTTATGACAATTCTAATGCGTATGCTACTTGGTTCTTCTAATTAACAATCATCTGACCACCTCAATGGTATTTATAACATTCACAAACCAAGTGGTCTACCACAGGAGGGTCGAACCACTTCTAATTTAGGAAAAATACAATAAATGATGCCATAAATGACAAAACAGAACAACTTACAAATTTCCTTCTTTGGACAATTGAAATCGAGTTGTCTTGAGCTTAGTAGTTGGAGGGGGAGATCATGATGAAAATCCATGTGCCCAATTTTTCCATCACTGGCCGCCAATGCCATAACCGCCAACTCCCTTGCATTTTTGTGCAATATTGGGTGTTGGAACGAGTGTTGGAATGAGTGTCGGATCAAGTGTCAGAACTGGAAACATGGTGTGTTTTTCCATGTAACAGTAGAAAAACATGAATTAACTCTTGGAAATCATATAACATGATGAATTAAGATTGATTTAATCATTAAACATGAACTACACGTACCTTATGGCGATCATACCGATTTACCATAAAATTATTCAAAAAGATCCTTCAAAACGTGCAAAACATATATGTACATATGGAAAAAATATATAACAACCGTCATAAAAATGATCATATCTCAGGCCCAACACTCTGCTTCTCGCAATGAGCGTCGACGTATACGTCATCAGGCATGAAACTATCTCATCCTCGATTACACTTTGTATCGTCGAGGTGTAGATTGCATCCTTCGTCAATGCCTCATTCACAAAGATGAGGAACTCTTTCTTAACGACTGCCACATTGCAATGATCATGTGGTGGTCATTTTTCTGGGTTGGCAACAGCCCAAAATATTTTACGAGCTAGTTACTTTTGGCCGACGTTAATCAAGGATTGCATTGAATCAATTAAGAAGTGCCACCCGTTTCAGATCTTCTCTCGGAAGATGAGGGCACACCCCGCTCCCATGTTTCTCGTCATTACTATTGGTCCCTTCACCAAGTGGGGGATTTATTTTACTACATGCCACCTGGCTTCAACCAGGGGGCATTTTTATATCATTGTAGTGGTAGAATACTTCAAAAAATGGGTCAAGGCTATGCCAACATTTAATAATGATGGTGAGACAACAACTCTCTTTATGTTCATCAGATAGTAGCAAGGTTTGGCATCCCGAAGGAGACTATCACTTACCATGGAAGTCACTTTTAGAACAAAATGATGTCTGAATTAACATCAAATCTTGGGTTGAGGCAAGAGAATTCATCACCCTAATACCCACAAGCAAATGGTCAGGTGGAAGCTTTGAATAAGTCCCTCAAGACTATTATGTAGCGAACGATCAATTCTGCCAATTCCAATTGGCATTTGATGTTGTACTCAGCATTTTGGGCCTACTAAAAGTCTGTAAATACTTCCACCAGTTTCTCACCTTTTCAACTCATTTACGAGTTGGAAGCAGTCTTTCCAATAGAGTGTTAGATCCCATATCTAAATTTGGCAGTAGAGTTATTTCCAGACACTTCACCGCTTGAGGAACGCTTATTATATCTTGAGAAGCTCGATGAGCAACGCCATGATGTAGCCTTGGCCAATGAGGCTCACAATAAATGAGTCAAGTGTTAGTATGATAGATCTGTTCATCCTCAGATTTTCTCTGAAGGTGACCTTGTCCTGGTCTACGACCAAGATAAGGATCCCCTAGGACAGGCAAGTTCAAACCCATGTGGTTCGAACCTTTCATTGTGAAGGAGATACTAAAGAAGGGCACTTATCGTCTCGTTGAATTTGAGGGAAATGCTTTGGTGGAGCCTAGAAATGGGCTCTACCTCAAGAAGTATTACTCGTAGGCTAGTTTCTATTTTATAGAGGTATCTGTCTAGGTGATGCCACAAACAATGTCGTGGAGTATAGTGCAGTGATAGAGTTGCTTGGTGATGCTTTGTCGCATGGTATCTCTCACATCTGGGTGTACTTAGATGCACAACTAGTTGTGTCCCAGTTAAATGGGGATTACCGCGTTTATGATCCTACTTTACACTGACAATTCCTTAGGGTACATCTCTTAGAAACTTTCTTTCATTACATTATGTATATCCATGTTCCTAGAAGATTAAATCAAATGACTGATACTCTAGCTAATCAAGTATTATATTGGCATATTGTACACACATAAAAAGAATCACACACATATACATGTACATACATTTGTAAAAATGTGATCCATAAGACATAAAAGATGTAAATACATACATAGATACATAGATACATAGATACATAGATACATAT
>ML788494.1:529648-563087 GCA_009831015.1 Picea engelmannii
GAACGCCTCAAAACGACATGTCCGGTATACATCATGAGGCTTATTCCCTCAAAAATATACAGAAGAGTGCCCTCAGCACATAAGTGGTCCATCCTAGCTAAGCACGGGGCCTATTGGCCCTGTCATAGTGAATAACGGTGTTTTCCAAATGTCAGAAGAGTTGGACCCATGTCCGTGGCACCCCAACTACGTGAGGCTACATCGATGGCGTAAGATCCTCGATCTTGGCCATGGCGACTACATGAGTGAGCGCGGTGATATTTCGCTCCACCCGTCTCAAAAATATCGTAGCCTCTCCGGCTGGAGGTCCCCTTACTGCTATTGTTGTTGATTCGCTGGTTGCGGTTGGTACTGCCTCTGGTCGAGGATGTCGCCTGGTCCTCGAGAAGTCTATTGGACGCACTGGTCCCACATCTATACATAACAGATACATAGTTGTCAGATACTCTGGTACACACAAAATTGATATATATAAAAAGAAATTAAAAATTAAATAACATTAAAAACAAATGAACCTCTCTCTCCCCGCTCCTCTCTAGGAGGTACAGGCATGTCCAAATCCCTAGAAAAGTTGATTCTAGCATAGGGGTAGTCCTCTATTGTCAGAATCTATCGTTCCCACCAGTCAAAAAATGTGTCTTCAAAGGCCTCTATGGTCCTTCCCCTCCCGGTCACGGCAGCAATGCTGCCCATATACACACTACTAGGAAGGATGCCACATGCCCCTGCACTATCTCTCACGAACTAAGGCTGGGTACCTTCTCAAAGAATAAAGAGCACAAAATAGTACCAAACCTGAAGTTGTTGTTGCTCTACCCTCGACACTCTGTGAGCTACCTCTTCATGTAGTCATGCATGGTCGTGCTCCAGTCATATAGTCATGCATTTAAGCACAACATCGCACAATACATTTGAGCATGGGAGGCCTTATGTAAGGTCTTGGATCCAGTGATCCACCCATTAAGTAAAACTATCAACTTTAGTGATATGTCATTAATCTTGTGGATTGGCACCTGAGAACCTACTTTCTCAGTGTCGGCCTCACAATGCATGTCGATCAGCTCGATGATTTTGTAGGGCCCAGGGGGAAATGAACACAATTTGACTAGTTCCCCTCTCCTCGAGAGGCCAGTCAGAAAGTATATATCCTCAGTCATTGGAGTCAACGACTTCCCCTCAAGCATAAACGCCTCAGCAGCAGGGTGCCAATAATCCACCAAGGCATTCAACAGCTTGGGTTGTGCCCTCATGAGTGGACACCGGTAGAACTTCCATAAATTGAATTTTTTTAATGTGGCGATAGCAGCAGGGTCCTCATCGACCAAGATATCAATATCCTCGTGCTCCCTCTCTCTCCAGTGGACATACATCATGTTACATGACAAGTTCAAGGGGAGAGTTAGCTCTTCCATTTTCATTTTTTCTATGTTATCGAGGGTGTACGTGGGTTGTCTTCGACACAGTCGTGTATGCACGCGAACAGATTGTTTTTTGCCCACGTACACGTAGGGCCACCCTTTTTTAGGAGGGAACGACCCCCCAAAAAATAAAATAAATGCATAGAAGAGGTATGGAAATGTAAGAGGGATGAATTTTTACTTACTTGGTCCCAGTGGAAGTTTGTTTCGTCCTTTGAAGCTCCCGAGATCAACTCTTTTGGAAAAGGGGTCTTTTTTTCTTTTTGGTTAACTCTCAATTTGCAATGGTAAAAATGAGTTGTTAGCTTATATTTATAGACTTTTTTGGCCTTTTTTGCCACTTTTTGAACCCTTTTGTCATTTTTTCTGGCTTGAAAATCATTTAGTGTGGTTCTTGAGTTTCTTATTGGATGTTACGACACACTTTGATTTTAGGTTTGATAACTTTTTGGGACATGGGTCACTTTTAAAGGTCCTTTGGTAAAAGTCATTTTTCCAAATTTTTGCATATAAGTTAGGATTCCACCTCCACCTTCTACATCTCGTTGTCTTTTCCGCTTTTCCATAGGATCGATCCCACCAAACGACAACACGGAACCATCATTGTTTCTTTAGAAGTGTCATAATTAGGTGGTAGAGCCTACCTTTACATGGATGCCCTAGGTAGATCCTTGTTGCATTTTGGCATCCATGACGTCGTTAATGAATTTAGGCTCGAGATTCCTTGTTAGTTTTGTCCTGATTACGAGATTGAGCCTCATACTTCTGATATGTCATCACTCTTGGCCTCACCCTCGGCACTCCCAAAAATGAGCATACTTTGTTGACTTTCAAGATCGCTTTGAAATCCGAAAGCAACATTCGACGAGACTACATTTATGCTTTTCAATATTGTCTGGATTAACTAAGAAAATTAACCTCTTGGAGTCTCCTTTAATCCCTTTTCAGACTCTCTAAACATGAAAATATTTCCGAGTGATCTTGTTGTCCTTCATGCTCACCAAACTAAAATTTGAAGGCACATCTGTCTGACGGTATTTTACCCCTTTTTCGGTCCGGATGGTCAATTTTATGAACAAAGGTATACTCTAGGAATTTTGGTTCACTAGAAAAGTATTCTCGGGTATAAGTTTAACCCTTTTTCGGGCCTAAGGGACTAAATTTATGAAAAAGGAACCCCCATGGAGTCCATAGTTAAGCTCTTTTCAGATTCCCTAAAATTGAAAATGTTGTTGAGTGACCTTATTCCTTCACACTCGTTAAATTGATCCAAAAGAACATCACTTATGGAGTCCATAGTTAAGCTCTTTTTAGAATCCCTAAAATTGAAAATATCGTCGAGTGACCTTATTCCTTCACACTCGTTAATTGGTCCAGAAGAACATACTATACAGAGTCCATAGTTAAGATCTTTCCAAACTCCTTAAAATTGAGAAGATTGTCGAGTGATCTTGTCTGTGTCACACTCATTAAAATGGTTCTAAATAGATGTCTTTTCAGTGCTAGTTTATCCCTTTTTCGAACCGACTAGACTATTTTCGAAAAAAGGTACCCGAATGGAGTCTTCTTTTATGTTTTTCCAGACTCTTTAAACGTGAAAAAAACATCGAGCCTACCTTCTCTGGGATCCTAAAAAATAAATTGAAGGGGGTTTTATCGTGTCCTTCTAATCGAATTTTCATCTCTGCGTCTTTGGCCTAATGTCAGCTCCATGTTGCTCTTAGCTAAACCTTTGAATCATGCCTTAAACGCAATCCTTGTAGCACTTCGCCTTTGCAACCTGACACCTTGACCTGTGGAGGAATTTTCCTCGAGTGTCATTTTCCTACACATGTCTCCTTGCTGTGAGCATTAGTATGTTCCTTGCGCTTGGAACTAGTATGCTTGTGACACTCGTTCCTCCTTTGTAACATAGAATTCTTTTATTCTTTTTCAATCTCTTTAAAAATATTGAAAAAGACAAAAAAATCAAAAATACCCCAAAAAGAGGACGAGAAATATATTTTATTTTTATGGCAGCAAAATGAGTCGCCCTTGGACAAATCACATCCTTCTGTTTGTTCTTCAATATTTTGGATTTAATATGACCTTAGGAATTTGTTCTCGCTACATAGAGTTGTGTCCTCCTCCGTTTGGTTATTCTTCCAAACACATGGAGAATTTGTGTTGCCTCATGCATTGTGAACGTATGTCAATGTCATGTTGCTTGAGTCTGATCATCTTTCGTGTTATTGTCCAAGGGATTTTTCACCCAGCCTAAGTAGGCCTTTTTGCATTTTGTCTCTTGACCTCATGTCTGACCATCCTGAAAGTCCAATCAAGTCCTTTTTTGAAATCAATGAAGTTCTTTGCCTGATCACCGAGATCCTCTTGTCCGTTCCCGATGAGTCGTCGAATACCTCTATATAGTGAAGTTGTACACTCAGATTACAATCCTACCCGAGTTTGAAGATCTTGAAGTTGTTGCCATCGGGCGTCATTTTCTTCTTGAAGATGGATACTATACATGTATATCATTTATTTTGAGATGTATATCCACTGTGTATTTCTCATGGATACACTTTATATAGTTATATGACATGGATCTGCAGTGTATTTGAATGGAATCCATGATTTATTTCATCTCGAGCATGGGTATGCTCACCTTGGAGAGACAATTGTTATTTTTGCTTATGGCACCTCCCGAACTCTGGTCCCAGGCTCACTCGCTTCGTACATTGGTTAATATTTTGTAATGTATTTTGGCCATCAGATGCTCTTATGACCTCACACATTAGGGGGCATCTGTTATAACCCTAAATTTCTCCATACATGCATACCTGGCATTTGGCCTTCTTACTTGTTATTTTTGTCGAGCCATCACTGAGTAGTTCTTCTTAAAAACATTATTTTTGAAGATGTACGCGCCTTGCACCACTATTTCCCATGTACACATGGTTTTTGCTCCACTACATGACACGTATGTATGCTAGCTGCACCATTACAACCTGTGTATACTTGCAAAAGTTGCAAAAATTAAAAATTTGCAAGGAATTTGTTGATATTATGGGCTATTGGGTAGTTTCCCAACCGATCCACCGCCTATAGCCTGTCACCCAATCGTATAACCATCATTTTTTCATATAAAAGGAGGTGTTGGGGTCTCATTCCTAAGCCAAGAATAAGAACAGTGAAACTCTACCCATTTTGCATCCCCTCCTTACCCCAAGTATTTGCAGCCTTGTTGAGAGAATTGCATCAGAATTCCCCATTTTTTCCTTTTTCCTCCATCATAATCCCATTCCATTTCCAAGAATAAGGTTGACAGGAGAAAGATATGTGGAGGTGCACTTGGAGCTTGGTGAAGAGGATCACAGACCAGGTTCATGGAGCAGTCGTCGACCTTGTTGTAAGTGAACATTGTGATATCAATAAAAGAAATACTTTTCCTATCCAGAAATATGATGTGTCAAATGTCTGCATTTGATTTATGCTTTATTCTAACATCTAACCCATGATTTATATATGAAATGCATGTTTGTAGTTTCCTTTTTGTTTGTTTCTGAATGCAGGTCATCCTTGGGAGGAGGCTTGCAATCAACGGAGATATCAAGCGCGAGAGGATCGACACTGGACATAGAGTAAAAGGTACAGTTACCTAATCCTTCTTACCTTGTATTTCATGTATGATTATAGGATATGTTCGGGGTATGTATGATCAGCCTACAGGTTGAACCCTAGTGTAGTCCATCGGGGGGTTTTCCTGCTATAGTGGTTATGTGACTTAGGGATACCTTTACCATGCTTTTGTTGTGATGGATTTGCAGACCCAAAATACAACTTACTCCTCTACTTAAATTTATACTCAATTTTGATAGCAGATAAACAAGTGGCTCCCAATGAGAAGATGTCCAAGAAATCCATATATGTTTGGATGTACCTTTGTAGTCCATTGTGGTACTTGAAAATAAGTTCTCCTTAGAGTCTTTGATACCTAATTTTGAGCACAAGGTATGGAATATAGTGGTGTACTCTGGAAACATTTGGTCTCTCTCATGACGCAAAGTTGTCCATCCCATGTACTAGTCATCATAGTTTCCAATAGGGTAGAATTCCTACTTGAGGAAATTAAAAAAAACTTCCCAAGTGGGTTTTATCCTAAATGTTATATATTTTTCTCTGTCATGTATCTCTCAGTAACTTTCCCACCAATATTTGACATGTGGGAGGGCCTTAAGGATCACAAAGGTGATCTTTTTTATATCCAAATTTTTTGAAAATACTAATAATCCCCTAATGGATTTAACCATTTATCCAAAGCATATTCATATATCTTGAATTCAAATAAAGGAATGTTAAATTTAAATTTTACTTTGAAGGGTGTCGCACCTTCGAAATGGTTAGTTGTTGAAGGTGTTTCAACTATTGTCGGTAGTCGTTGAATGGTCTGGGTGAAATTATCCATCATCACATTCCTATGTCAAGGGATGGCTTCCTCGAGAAACAAATCGATAAGATCTCATACTCTATCATTTGTCTTTTCATCAACCATGGAAATCCACTTGGGTTGGTCAGAGTGGTCTTCACCAAGAAAAATTAATTCAATACCCAACTCTTTATACCCTGACCTAGTCGAGGACATGCACTAAGAAACAACAAAGAGTAAATTGTTCTAATACCACTCATCTAGGATTTATAGAGAATGAAATGAAAGAAAGGAATATGAATGGAAACACACATAGAGAAACATTGTAGAGAGAACAATGATACAGTGAGAACCAAATTCCATTAATAAATTAAATAGGAAAAGATTGTGAAATGCAAAGAAATACAAAATAGCTAGAATGATGGTAGCTTATCTATGAAGAGAAAGATGTTGAATACACTCATTTTCAAGAAGAACATTACAACAGGTTGAAATGGAATTTTAATATAAATTAATAAACCCTAAGAGAAAAAAAATTAAATATACAAAACCCTAAATATCCAAAACCTTAACCCTAGGAGATGAAGTGGAAAAAGGAATGTAGGCCCCAAGGATTCTAGTTGATATGCTAACTTCGCAGGGCCACAAATTCCACATCCAAACTCTATTTCGGGTGCAAAATAGCCTATTGGAAAGGCATCAATGAGAAGAGTACTTTGATTTAAGGATTAGAGATTCCATGGAAACCCGAATCCATCTCAGGGCCAAAAACCATTGTTTAGGGCCTCAAAAACATGTTGGAAGTTCAAGAACTGAAAAACTATAGAAAAAATGCCAAGATATGGAATGGTTCTGAGATATTGGAAGTTGTGGGTTGCCACTAATATCCATTTCGATCAATCATATCCCATTAGGAAATAATAGTCCCTATTTCGTTAAGTTCCTCCATTATATGGGGAAACTTTTGTTGAATCTAACTCATGGTTATCCACTTGCCTTGGTGAAGAAGTTATCCTACTTTGACAATCTGATAGAGTTATATGTTATGATGGGAGATTCCCTTCATCTTGGTGTCCATGATCTATTCCATTGTAGTCTTCTCAATGCAGTCAATGTTGATTTCTATAAGGGCCAAATGCTCAGCCACCTCTGACGCGTCCAATAGAGGTGGAAAATATGGTTGAAGCAGCACCACATTAAATATTAGATGCAATCTAAGGAAAGGGGGAATGGTCAATTCAAACACGTTCTCAACCAAAACCATTGTGAAGGTGTTAGGCCCATATCTAATTTTTTCGAGCTTATTTTGGGTTATGTGAGGTGATCTTTCTACAAATCATGGGAACCGATGTTAGTCATGTCATTGCTTGTACTTGGCATTGTATTTCTATAGGATATCATGAACCTGATCTTTTTGTGATTGAGCGTAGCCAACACCTCTATCTTCATAGATAATCTACCACCATTCTAGCTAGTTTGTATTAATTTTAATTTCATGGTATTTTCTGATTTCATTTATTAATAGAATTTGGTTCTCACTATGTTATTGTGCTCTCTATAATATTTCTAGTGTCTTTTTCCATTTCCTATGGCATATTTATTGTATTTTTGGGGCTACAAATTTTACATGCAAACTCTATTTTGGGTGCACATAATCCCATTGGAAATATATCGATGAGAAGAAAAAAATTGGTCAAGGATTAGGCATTCCATGGCGACCCTAACCTATCGTAGGGCTAAAAGACACTTTTCTAGGTCTAAAAAATGCACTAGAAGTTTGAAACCTGAAAAAATGTAGAGAATATACCAAGATGGGGAATTGTTCTAAGTTAGTGGAAGACTTGGGTGGCCACCAATATCCACATAGATAAATTTGATATGGGTGACTTCATATACTCGAACACCTAACATATTTGTGGATTCAAGGAAGGGGTACCCCGTGGGGGTGCACCTATTGGAGGGGGAAACATTGACTATTATCGGCAATATGACCCAATGGTTATCCACTAATGGATATAGGATGAAGGATTGGTTGGGGGAGGGGATGAAAGGTCGAGGTTTTATTTCCCCCAAGTTATTTAATGTCATGATAGATACTCCACCTGGGACATACAATGGAGAAGATATTTGAGATCCCTCACTATCATTCCCCAGGATTAAAGAGGATGGAGAAACTAATTAACATTATGAAGGTGATGGTATTGATATCCTTACATTGGCTTCATGTAGGGATGTTGAATTACATTTATGTAACTCATTCAACATTTTTTAAGCACGGCCAGAGGTAGGGTTTATCAATAAACTTATGGATCTTACCTTCATGAGTGGTTCCACTATGATTGAAGTGGGGAGCTAAGGAAACCTTCTTTGGAAGGGGAAAGGAGACCCAAAAGGTGGAAAAAAAAAGGAGGATCTAATAATATTGAACCTAGATACCAAAACCGAACTCGATAATGTCTTGGAACTTAAAGAACTAACACTTGTAGGCCAATTTCCTAACAAAAAGATGATTGGTGATTTTATTAAGGATTGGACAAGATAAAATTTTGAACCTTTGTTTGGATACCCTCCTTACATTATGACTGTAGAAAATATTTGGTTAGTTTAGGTTTTAAAAATGATAGTAGAGGTAAACAAAATTTAATATATCCATGGAAGTGGGGTTTTCAAAAACAAATTATGAAAAAATGGCATGTGGTTTTCAATGCCAAAAATTCTTGTGTGGATATCCTTTTAGTTTAGGTTCAAATTTTAGGTCTTCCACTAGTAGTTTGATCTAACAATGTGTTTGAAGAAATAGGGAATTTTCTCATCTCATATTATGAAGGAAACTACTCCATTTGGTACATATGGTACTTTGGTATGGAAATAATTTTTTTGCGCTTACATACAAGCAAAGGATTGTCAAAGGAAATGGTCATCAAGAGAGGTGAAAACCTATACTATCTAACCCTTGACTATGAAGGCATGATACCTTTCGATTGTGGGCAGTATCATATCTATGGAAGTTTAGTATTTGAATGGACATACCCATCTCATAGGAAGGTGTGGGTTCAAAAAACAATAGTCAAAAGTATTGGAGGTGGAACTAATGGAAATACCTCAAAATCCAAGAAGTAAAGTGGATATGGAGGACAAGAAGCCTAGTTAACATATTTCAAATATCCCATTGGAACCAATAAAATATCCTTTGGCCTTAGGTCATCACAAGGATCATATCTTGGATTATATAATTGACAAAAAAGTATGCAATCCTCCCACGAGTAATCCATCACAATTACCTTCCCCAAACAAAATAACATCCTCTAAAAAAATAGTTTTTGGAACTTGGGGGATAGAGTTTGAATATAAAGTATTGGATTCTATCAATGAATTCCTACCTTTTATTTTAGGCATTAAAAATCCTACCACCCCAACCCTCATTCATCTACCTACAATTTAAATACCTCTGGCAGATGATAATGTCTAGGTAGGGACACATGTATCTCATAGGATGGGAATAAAGGCATCGATGACCTCATGAGATTCCACTCCCTAGGAATCCTAAAAATATAACCTTATACGCATGAGTAAAGGAACCCTCAACTTGCTTGGGAAGGTGGCAGGGGGCTTAGGGTTACTTGAGGAGAAAGGAAAAAAACTAAACAAGAGAAGGAGGGAGTCTTGCATGTCCATGTCACAAAAAAAAAAGTACCCTCAGAGATTAGATGTAGAAAATATTTATCATTTATAGGGGCCCTTATATCAAATGCCCCTTGTGAGTGTCTAAAATGATATTGTTTACCTTAAACTACTAAGTTCTGGAGAATCCCTCAAACAAATTTTCCATTAGTTGTAGAAAACATTTATCATTTATAGGGGCCCTTAGATCAAATGACCCTTGTGAGGGTCTAAAATGATATTTTTTACCTTAAACTACTAACGTATGGAGAATCCCACAAACAAATTTTCCATTGAGAGGCTAATAGAGACCTTAAAACCATCTATTGTCCTACTTTAGGAAATTATGACTGATGGAGAGAAACTACTCATGAACTCTCCACATTTTTAAGTGGGATGGATTTGAATTATACTTATGTTATTGGGATATTTGGTGGGAATATTTCTGGTTGGAAGAGGTTCTGGACATTAAAATAGAAAAGATGACTCCCACTTGGAGGAATAAGAGAACATGGGATGATATAATAACAAAGAGACTTGATCGGTTCTTAATCTCTGAAGGTTTTCTAGATGAATTTATTTGGGTAAAATAGTGGGTCACCTTGGGAGGGGAGTTTTCAATAATCCAATTGATTTAGAAGTAGATCCTTCTTAAGAAAAATCATCTAACCCTTTCCAACTAAATCCTAAATAGATGAAGGTGGAAGAGTTTGTAAACAATATTAAAGATTGTTGTAAACCCTATGATGCAATCTTAAGAGAATATACACCTATTCCATTTCAAAAAAATATGAAATTGGAAAATAAGATATTATCCCAATGGGAAAACCGTAAAAATACGAAAGATGGAAAGATATCAAAGAAGTGGAAGAAGGTCATGAGACACTTTATAATAGTGAAGGTTTTGGCTATTTGAATGAGGCTTAGAAGATGGACATGAAGATCCTAGAAGAAAATGAGAGAAACATATTGTTGGAGAAAGAGAAAGAATGGAGGATTAAGGGTAGGTCCATATGGTTACAAGCATGTGATGAAAATACCAAGTTCTTTCATAGATATGAAAACAATAGGAAAAACATTAAATCTATTTGGAAAATTGACAAAGGGGATGAAAATTGGGCAACAAATTTTAAGGATATTGAAAACGAAGGAGTTAATTGTTTCTCAAAAAAATTCAGTGAGGACTCTCAGACTACAATTGCTGAAGTAATCTGGCTTTTCAACTCTTTTCCTAGTTTTTTCAATCATGCAGATAAATTGGAACTTCTAAAAGAAGTGGGGAAAGATGAATTTCAACAAAATTTATAGATCTTCTAAAGAGATAAAATTTCAGGGCTAGATGGTCTCCCTGTGGAATTATTTTTAGGATGTTATGAATTCATAGAATAAAATCTAAGAAGGGTGGTGGAGGCCACTAAAACCACTGTAAAAATGCTTGGGGTCTGTAACACTATCTTTATAGACTTGATTCCAAAAGAGGATAATATGACATTGTGTTTATCTTTAAGATTGTTGAGAGACTTGGAGATAGCATCACAAGGATACATCCTTCTTCATTTTTTGAGAGGTGGTAATCCTCTTTAATAAATATAATACAAAAAATATATATATATGATAAAGGACTATCTTATTCAGAAATGACTATTCACAATGATAGATATTATACAAGACTGTAAAGGAGTAAAATACGAAATCTCCTAGAACATCATTTCCATCATAGCATAAATTAAAGCAGAACATATCATTAAGAAATATGATAAGTAAGGAACACATGTGCAGAGAACATAACATGATCTATCAATTAAAATTCAAATAGATTTTGATAGACACACACTTGAAATCTAATGATTAAAACTCAAAGTTTGAGAAATCACTAGATATGTGCCCCAAATAGTTCTCTAGGAACCTAAAACAAATATACAAATGTTTGAAAGGATTTTGTAGTATTTGAAAAATAAAATTCATTCATCCTAGAGGAATGGGATGGGGCTCTCATGGACCATATAATAGATAAAAAGGACCCAAAAGAAAATATAAGAAATAGATAGGAATCAACCTTTGATATCCACAGACCATGAAATAGAAAGTTTGGATTATTTCTAACTAAGAGGAATAAAAGGAGGCAAAAGCGTAATGAAATGGTTACTCTACTTACTATGATGAGAAAACTCTCATGTTATTTTATTTTTGAAGCTTCCTTTTTATGCTTCTCGGTTATAGGTTCCCTAATGGTTGTAACTACTTCTTGAAAATCAAGATCGATTATTCTGACCAAAGAACTACTTAACCATTGTTCAATATACTCTCGCATGGGGGAAATTGTTAACTCATTCTTGTTTTGATATTGAACAACTCATATTCAATATCCTTTAATTCAAAACCTAACTGATGAATTATATTTTCTTGATCATCATTCTTGTTTATGTTAGATTTTCATTAGTTTCATTAACATTAGGTTTTCCATAACATGCATATCTTATTTTAAAACTCAATAATCATATACTAAAATATATAAGCAGCAGATAAAAAACCACAAGAAGACACAAATATTTATCTTGGGAAAACCCCAAACTCAAGGAAAAACCCAACCAACTTTTCTTAGAGAGAATATTCCAATACAACCATGAACAAGCTCTAATCACAAGAGAAAACCAACAATGAAGAACCCTGATAACAAATACTTATCCCTTCTTCTTGTCAAAACCTAGAGAGGGTATACAAATGATCCAGGAGGCTCTTGGTGGCCACCCACCTTTTCCAACTAGCTCGAAACAATTTTTTTCCAAATTACTATTTTTAGTAGTTTTTTTGTTCCAGAACTTCCAGGGCCATTTTGAGGGCCTAAACAATGCTTTTTAAAAATTAGGCACCTCAATGGTAGCCAAAGGCTTTGATTGAGCCCCATAAATGAAGCTCCTCATAAATACCTTTCCAATGAACTACCGTGCACCATAAACATAGATCATATGCAAAAGTTATGACCCAGGGAAATTGATGTATTAACTTACCCCAATGGGGCCCACATGACTTTTGATGCTTCATCTCCTAGGGTTATGTTTTTGGATGTCTAGGTTTTTGGAATTCGTGTTTATTGTAAAAATTCCTTCAGAGCCTCATTGTACTCATCTTCTTGCGAATGAGCATAGATATCACATCTCTTCTCAGAGATAAGCTACCACCATTCTAGCAAGCTTGTTTTCAGTCTGCATTTTACAATTTTCAACATATTTCTTATTTAATAGAAGCCAAGTTTTATTGTATCTCTATTATTGTTCATTGTGTCTCTGTGTTAATATTATAAATCTATGGTTTCATTTCGTTTCGCTCATAAATATGGATTGGTGGTATCAGAGTGGTCTGCTCCTTGTCAATTTTTTAATGCATGTCCCTAACACGGTCAAGGTATAGAGAGTTGGGTCTTGAGCTTGTTTCTCTTGAGGAACAATTCTCTCTCACGCACAAGACATTGTCCATGGTGGGTGAAAATAAATACGATGGGACAGGATATCCTTTCAAAATGTTTCTCGAGGAATCCCTTGAGTGATAAAGGAACAAGATGATGGAAAACATTGCACAAATCCTTCGACGGTTGCCGACAAGCGACGCATCCACCTCAAGCGGAGGCACCACCTCATCTACAATATATAGATCAATTTTGCTATTCATATATTTTAAGGTCAAATAGATGTCGATGTCGTAGATAAATGGTTAAACCTTCTAGAAGGGTATTTTTCTGTCCACGACTTTTCTGATAGAGAAAAGATTACATTTTCACTCCTCAAGGTCGTCCCCCATGTCAAATATTGGTGGGAGACTTTATGTGAGAAAAAGGAAATACAGGGATCCACATTATTTCTAGTTGCACCCACTTGGGGTTCCTTTAGGGATGTTATTAAGGAATAATACTACCATGTTGGAACTTAAGATGACTTCTATACAAGATGGAACACACTGTGACAGGAAAGAGACCAAACAGTGCCAGAGTTCACTAATGTATTCCATACCTTGCAGACCAAGATGGGTATAAAATATTTTGAGCGACATTTGGTGCTCAAGTACTGTGGTGGTCTACATAGATACATCCAGAAATAAATGGATTTTTTGGACCTATCATCCTTGGGCATGGCCTATCAATATGTCGTCAAAATTGAGTAGAAGCTAAAATAAAATACGTGTAAGTTTGGGTCTAAGAACCCCTCACGGTAGAAGCAGGGCAAGGGCAGCCCCAACCCGCATAAAAAAGGACAAAGAAAATATGGGAAACCTCGAACAACCAGTCCAAGCCGCAAGAAAAGAATGACAATGGGAAGAAAAAGAAAGATACCGAGAAGTGGTGTGACTTCCATAAGAGCCCCTGGCATAACAATGTTGATTGTCAATCAAAGCAGTCATTGGTAGCTTAGGTAAAATCCTCTTAATCAGATGCGGGTTTTGACTCTGAGTCAGAACTAGAGAAGGGGATACAGATCATTGACGTAGAACCTAGTGCCATCGTTTCTACCACCAAGATCCAACCCGGTGAACCTGATGAGCCAGAGGAAGGCGACCGCCTATTTCATTCACAAATATGGGTAAAAGGCACTCTGTTTCACTTCATCGTTAATAGCAGTAGCCAAAAAAAACTCATCTCAGTAGAGGTTGTCAAGAGGCTAGCCCTACCAACAATTCCACACCTACATCCCTACACCATCGGATGGCTCTGTTAAGGAAACTAACTTTGCATCATCCAACAGTGTCTCATGTCATACGACATCAAGCCATTCAAAGATGAGGTATTGTGTGATGTTTCTCCTCTTGAATTTTGTGATGTTCTTTTGGGCCAACCTTATTTATGGAAACGTCATGTTGAATATGAGTCTAGGCCTCGCTATGTAATTATTACTATGAAAAGGAAATTTTATAGGATACCTGAGGTAGTCCCATCTAGTTTTATTTCCTTGATCTATGCCAAGCAATGAAGCAAGGTCATTTCTCAAACTAGGAAGTTTTTCTTCTTTGTGATTCACTCTTAGAGTGAGAAAAAGGTTGAAGCCACATCCATGGCCTCTGCATCTGACCTCTCCACATAGAAAAAGAAATTAGATAAGTTCATGGAAGAATAAAAAGACATATTATCATCACCTACTGGGGTACCTCTACTCTGTCAGGCCAAGCATCCCATCAATCCAACCCCTGATGCACCGCTACCCAATGGTCCAGTCTATCGCCACTCTCTTCTATAAAATGAGGAGATCAAGCTTTAGATCCAAGAACTGCTCCACAGGGGGCACATCCGACCCAACTCATAAACTTTTTGAATCCCAATCATGCTAGTGCACAAGAAAGGCGGGACTTGGTGACTCTACATTGATTATTGGGCCCTAAATAAAATCATATTCAGGAATCGGTACCCGATTCCCTGAATTCACGATCTCCTCGATCAAATAAAGGGAGAAAAATACTTCAGTAAGATTGATATGAAGTCTGGATACCATCAGGTCCCAATAGAACCGACAGATGTATGGAAAACTGCCTTCAAGTCAAAAGAAGGTCTTTTTGAATGGCTAGTCATGCACTTTGGTTTGACAAATACCCCAACAAATTTCATGAGGATGATGGAGAATATATTGTAGCCTTTCACTAATTATTTTGTGGTGGTGTATCTGGATGACATCCTCGTCTACAAAAAGACTTGGGAAGAACACTTGCATCATATTCAACAAGTTCTACACACTCTACGGTAGCACAAGCTATATGTCAACTTGGAAAAAATCTCCTTTGGAATGGATAGGGTCCAATACCTAGGCTACATTGTTGATGTGCAAGGTGTGCATGTTGATCCATCCAAGATCCAATTCATCCATGACTACCCAACCCCAACCACACTCACTGAGCTTCAAATTTTCTTAGGCCTTGCCAATTTTTATCGAAGGTTCATGTTGGGATTCTCCCATATTGCGTGGGCCCTCAACCAAATAACCATAGGTGGTGGTAAGGAAAATTTTGTGCGGGGATTGTCCCAACATAAAGTGTTCAATGATATGAAGCAGTTATTGTGCTCCATCCCACTTATTTCATTACCAGACCTGCAACAACCCTTTGATATTGAGACATATGCTTCAAACTATGTTGTGGGTGCAATCATCACTTAGCATGACCACCCTGTGGCCTATCATAGTGAGACACTATCATATGTCGTCTGTAAGTACCCTACTTATGAAAAATAAATGTACTCCATTGTGAAAGCCTACTGCCAATGGAGGAATTACATTCTCAGAAAGGAGACAATCATCCAAATTGATCATAAGTCATTGTAGTTCATGCAAACATAAGGAAAATTGCAGAATGATTGCCATCAAAAGTGGTCCATATATTTGCAGCACTTCCACCTCAACATCAAGTATAAAATATGAAGTACCAATCGAGTCATTGATTGCCTCAGTCGACCTCCAGTCACAACACTCACCACAGTGCTCGATTCTTGTGGCCATGAGACCTCTAGATGTCCCAAACTCTATGAGATAGATCCTTACTTCACCAACACCTACCAGATGTTGGGCACACACACAACTGTCGCTAATTTCCATCTTTAGGATGAGATATTGTGCCATATGGGACATCTATTCGTTCCATCAAGAGAGCGAGTGAAGTTGATTTGGGAATCCCACTACAGTCAGGTGGTAGGAAATTTCGACATGGAAAAGACAGTGTAAGGGTTCTAATGAAATTTCTAATGGTCAAAACTTCGATAGGGTATCAACAAGTATATCCGGTCCTACACTTCCTGCGCTATTTCCAAACAGGACATTAATAAACAATGTTTGTACACTCCTCTTCCTACTACTGACAATCTTTGGGAATCCATATCAATGGACTACATGTCGGGCCTTCTGTCCACCAAGTGGGGAAATGGTTGTGTTTTTGTGGTTATTGATCTCTTTTCCAAGATGGTGATTATGGCCTCTTGCAAGAATAGAATCACAGTGGAGGCCACTGCCAAGCTTTTATTTGAATGAGTGTGAGTACACTTTTGGATCCCACAAACCATTATCTCAGATCGGGACAGTCGTTTTCTCGGCACATTCTCATCAAGCCTCTGGTCATTGTTGAACACCAAGTTCACCAACTCCATTGCCTTCCACCCCCAGACAGATGGCCAAACGGAGGTCGTCAACCAGATGATCATGCACATCCTGTGCATGTACAATTCCAAGCACCCCCACACTTGGGATTAGAGTACTCCCTATGTTCAACATAGCTACAATAGAAACATACATATCTCAACTGGCCAGATCCCCTTTCAGGTGGGGTTAGGATTTCAACCATTGGGTACCATGGATGTTGCACTACCCCTTGCAACCACCTAGGCAGACTCATCTCATGATCCAATTGGAGATGAAAAATCTACCCGATACATTGAGTGGATCCAACACATCTTCCAACAGGTTTAGGATATTTTACAAAAGTCCAATGCCAAGTACAAGCAATGCCATGATCAACACCGAGTGCCACACCTATTTCAGGTGGGAGACAAATTTTGGTTGCACTTGTAGAAAGAACGCCTTATAGGGACTCATCAGAAGCCTCATCCACTCTGTTATGGACCCTACACCATCACCAAGACTATGTATGACAATTATTTTGAGCTCAACCTTCCCCCATTCCTTGGATTTCACCCAGTATTCAATGTGGACCTCCTTCGGCCTTATTTTCCACCATTATTGGACACCTCAGAGATAGAAGAATAGTTGAAACCAACAGATATCAACCCTAACTACATGGAACATGAATCCAATGATCATATCATGGACACACATATTAAGGGCACTCGCCAGCAGAGGATCTAGCTTTATCGGCTTGTCAAAAACTAGGGCAGCTCCTGCACCAAGTCAAGTGGCTCACCCGGGGCCAAATTCAGTAGAAATTTCCTCATCTGATAGGGGAAATCAAGGCAATGGAGAACATTCCTTCCTAAGGGTGGAGGATTTATCTAGGAGGATATTAGTGGCCACCCACCTTTTCCAACTGGCTCAAAACAGTTTTTTTGGCAACTTACTATTTTTAGCAGTTTTTGGTTCCTAAACTTTTGGGGCCATTTTGAGGGCATAAACAATGCTTCTTCACGATAAGGAACCTCAATGAAATCCAAAGGCTCTTATTTATCCTCCTAAATTAATATCCTCATCAATACCTTTCCAACGAGCTATCGTGCGCCCTAAATAGAGATCGTATGCAAAAGTTACGACCCCAGGAAGTTGATGTACTAACTTACCCTAATGAGGCCCACATGACTTTTGATGCTTCATCTCCTAGGGTTAGGTTTTTGGATGTCTAGGGTTTTTGAATTCATGTTTATTGTAAAAATTCCTTCATATCCTTATTGTACTCATCTTCTTGTGAATGAGTGTATCTGTCACTTCACTTCATAGAGATAAGCTACCACCATTCTAGCAAGCTTGTTTTAAGTCTGCATTTTACAGTTTTTTGCATATTTCTTATTTAATAGAAGCCAAGTTTTATTGTATCTTTGTTATTTTTCATTGTGTCTCTATGTTAATATTATAAATATTTAGTTTCATTTCGTTCCGCTCATAAATCCGGATCAACAACTGATCAACACCATAGAACTAGCACCAAGATAGCACACCACGGAGCTAGCACCAAGATAGGAGCATCACTAGAATTGGAACCACAAAGTTGACACCAATCCTAACTGGTAGTTGAAACTAAAACTAACAACTAGCATGAAAAAACTGAGCAGCACTGCACAACCTTAGTGCAACTCCTCCATAGGTATCGCACAAGATAGATCACCAAGAGACACCAAGAATATCCTTCCCCATGTGGGGCACACTCTCCAAGATAACTAGAAACCAAAAATAGACAAAATACTACAATTGCAACTACCTAGTGTGCACTGCAGAAGGAGAATTGTGTGGTTGTATAAATGAATTGACCCATACTTGTATTTATACTAATTTGGGCACCTGTCTGGGGCTGAATTCTTATTTCGGGTCTTCAAATTTACTTTATTATTTATGTGGGTCGACTTTTATTCCTAGAAATTATATTTCCACTTTATTATTATTTATTGTGGGCCGACTTCTCTTCTGTAGTATTCTATTTCACTTTATTCTTTTCTAGGGTGTTCTTCAATTGTTCAATGATCTTCCTTTGAATTCTTGGAATCTTCTTCTTCTCTGAGAAAAATTTTCCAAGAGGGAATACCTCCCGCAGCTACCAAAACATCAACACTCTCGCTTAGATAGGGAGGTATATTTCCATTATGTCTACATCTAGTAGTCCACTAACTACTCTACAATCAGCTAGTAGCACATAACTACTACCATGCCATTGATAGCTCAAATCATCTATCTTAGTCTCCATGACTATGTTTCGATCAAATAGTAGAACATAACTACTTCCAAGCAGTCTGGTAATCTCCATGGAAATCAACTAGTACACACAACTACTACAATGCCATCCAATTTGCTTCCAAGCCATAATAGTACACAAATATTATCTAGTGGTACACAACCACTACTAGTGGTACACAACCATCGTAGTAGTACACAACTATTGTCTAGTGACACATAGTCACCGCTAGTGGTACACAGCCACCGTAGTAGCACACAACTATTGTCCAATGATACATGATCACCACCAGTGGTAAACAACCACCATAGTAGCACACAAATACTATCCAGTGACACACAGTCACCGCCAATGGTACACAACCATCATAGTAGCACACAGCTATTTTCCAGTGAAACATAGTCACCACCAATAGTACATAACCATTGCTATAGTAGTACACAACTACCGTCCAATGATACACAATCACCACCAGTGTACACAACCACCACTATAGTATTTCACAACTATTGTTCATTGATACACAATCACCTCCATGGTCTCACGACTTCATAGCAATCCATTAATAGCACAAAAATACTAGCATTTTTCCCAGTAGCACACAACTACTTTCATAGTCTCACGACTATGATGTGATGTTTCTCCTCTCCCAACAGTCTTATTCACACCCATCCACTGGGAAATACTACAAACATAGCCCCATAGCTATTCCATTGTCCAATACCATGTTACATGTCTTATTCACACCTAGCCACCTCACATGGCATAGGCAAGACTTGTACTCGAATATGCATTACTCCCTTAGTCACCTCACATGACTAATCTGGGAAAACCTTGGCCAAAGGGTAAGTCAGATCGAGGAGAAACACCACACCTCCTTCTCAATGAGGGTGGACATTTTGCATCACGCCAAGCTTGTCTCTGAAGTACTCATACTCCACTCTAGACAGAGGCTTGGTGAGAATGTCCACTATCTTCTCATTTGTGGATATGTACCAGAGCTCCACATCTCCTCTTTGGACCATGTCTTGGATGTAATGGTATTTTATCTCTATATTCTTCACACAACTTTTATTATCACAATATATCAAAGTTGGCTCCAACTCTAGATCAAATGTCCCTGCAAGCAGCTTCTGAAGCCATACTACTTCACGACTTGCAACACTGTGTTATAAACCTAATTTGCACCATACATGCTTACCTGGAATCAGGCCATCTCAGATCCCTTCTTTGCCAAAGAACTGTTGAACAACTCTTTAAAAAACCTCTTTTATAAGGGCCCACGTTCCCTACTCCATTACTGCACGCGTGTACACGCTAGCTGACCTAAAATATCCCATGTGTACCTACAAAGGCACGAAAAAGGGAAAGTTGTCGACGAAACACATAGCTTTGGGTGAGTTAACTGAATCTTCTGGCCATGCATGGCTGAGGGTTTGTCCAAATACCTATCTTATTCTAGCCTATAAAAGAAGGGTTAGGGGTCCTATTTGGAAGAGGAGAATAAGAGTAAAGAAACTCTACCCAATTCCACATTCCCATTGTCCCAACCCTTTAGCCATCCTTGTGCAAAGAGAGATACAAAGAAAATAAGTTGGAGGACATTTGAAGAGGAGCCCAAGATCAGGTTCATGGAGTAGTGGTCGGTCTCGACATTGTAAGTTGATTCATTAAAGTTAATAATAAAGAAATGTTTTTCCCGTCCCACTATATGAGTTCTTCATAATTTTAGTGAATATATGTTTGAATCTCTAACCCATTAATCTGTAGAACAAATGCATGTAGAGTTTGTTGCTTGTTTTGTATGCAGTTCAGTCTTGGGAGGATAGTTGCTAGAAAGCGATCAAGCATGAAGAAGGATCGACATCGAACATCTGGAACAAGGTATGTTCATTTAACCATGTATTTGCTTAAAAGCAATGGGGATTAATCCTGGGACGACGGTAGAAAGTAGGATTCTTTCGGTCTTATCTGCATGCATAATATAACCCTAAATGCTAGTCCGTAGGGGGATTTCCCACCACAACAGAATTGGTGACCATACTGGGGAAGTCTCTAGGGTTCCTGGGAATATTTTTGGGTATTTTTAAAAGACTGGTTTTCTTTCCTATTTTTTGAAGTTTCTGCAAAGTCTGAGCTAACAGAGATTCTGGTCTTCCATACCAGTCATCTCTGTTCTTTGCTTGACTGTGTTTTTTTGAGACCCACAGAGATACACACGGCCTGCATCAAGTCTGCATGCGTGTACCTGCGCCCTACTTTCTTACAGCCCGTGTGTACACGCTAGCTGAAGAAGTAATAGTAGCGTGTATGATTCTGGAAAATTTGTGAGGCAATCATCCTCTTCCCTGTCAGAATCAGTCATTCTCAGGGGTTTTCTGGAACTCTTTCTAGTCTTGGTTGTTTGTATTCTATAGCTTAGGGTTCATCTCAGATTGGTTTATTTTACGAATTTTTTCCTTACATTGTTTTTTGTTTTCTATTAAAGAAAGTGTCTAAGCCTTCAAGAGATCCTAGTTCTCAATATCAGTGGTCTCTTCCTGATTTGGATTGTTTGTTTTTATTTGTTTCATAGTTTTAGAGATACATGTGACCTGTATAAGGCCAACACGCATGTACACGCCCTTTGGCTCTACATAGCTTGCGTGCACACGCTTGTTGTTGAATTTTCAATAGTGTGCTTGTGAAGGATAGTTTTTGTTGAGGGTGGGGAAGTCATCTTTTCCCTTGACAAGAGTTATACCTATCAGGTTTTTGAATCTCTATCCTAGCATTCAGTAGCTTAGGTTTAATCTTAGCCATAGCTTTCTTTTTTCATTTAAAAGTTTATCATCAAAATTTACTTTAGGGTTTTTAGACAAGTGTGAGAATCATTTTTTAAGTTGCTAGTGTGTGATTTCTTGAAGTGATTCTTTGTGATCTGTGATTAGGCCAGAAGTTTTTCTTGGTTTTTTACTTCTTGATATTTTTCCTTTTTGCTTTTTGAGCATTCGAATAAAAAAAAAATATTTCATTTCTTTGTTTGGTTGAAAAGTGTTGTTTTTCATTAGTAATCATGGAAAAGTATTTTCTTTCTTAAGTTCTTGATAATTTACTTAGATCGTAAGTAGCTCGTTGTCGAGTGAAATCTTGCTTTAAGTTTGTTGTTCAAAAGATCTTAGAATTTTTTATTTTTATTTTTTAATTTGAAAAGTTGTTGAAAATTTGCGTTAAGTGAAATTTCTTGTTTCCAGCTTTCTGTTCATTTTTACTTTCGTCTTTCAAACATCACTAGTTTCACTTTCATACCCTTTGACATAAGACAAGCCACAAAATTAATGCTAAATCTAAAATTCATTAGACTTTTATGTTTGTAGGGTTAACCAACTAGTTCAGGATTAGGTTGGAGAGGAAACTCTTCAAGGCCATTAAAATCAAACATTGGAGTCTGAGTTAGGGAGTGTCCAAGTCCAGTATCATGAAAGTTATCCGAGATGCCCCTCTAACACAGGGGATAAACATGAGGTCACGTGCGAAAAGGTAGTGGATATAACCCCTCCAAAGCTGGACCAATCGTAGTGGAGAACACATATAGAGGGCTTATTTTGGGATTATGTTGATTGTATTTGCCACAGGGCTTTGTGGGTCTCAAATCTGTTTGAGGTCCTCAATTGTCTTCCAGAGCATTTTCTTTCAATACCCTTGATAGGTTTCGGGCTCGATACCCTATTCATTGTGGTCTATCCAACTTTCGACTATACCCGCCTGGTGACTGTTCGCGCGCTGGCAACTTAGTTTCCTATCTTTTTTAGGGACATACACAGGTGACTACGGGGGTATACCGTGGTACCTAGGACAGACATCGGGCCATGCTTTGCAGAGTATACCCGAAGGGTGCTTCCGTGTTCGAGTTTCACTTGCACCGGTAAGTTTATCTAGTGTTGTTTGTTGTAACTATTCTTCCAATTAATTTAGTGTTTGCCTGTCTTATCTTATAGGGAATTTTTTCAGTGTGTGTTGTTTTTGAACAACTAGAACACCCTAGAGTTTCTTTGATATTCTCACATAGTGGAGGATCACGAGATCCGCCGGTCACGAAGGCTTCTTGGTGTGTCATCAGTTATGATGGAGCCACCCCCGCCACCACTAAGGAAAAAGATAGACCAATAAGGGTCTTTTGAAGCAACCAGGTCACAAGAAATTATGCCTGACCAACATCCAGAGGAATCGACTGTTTTAGAACTTGGAGTGAAAGCTTTTGGTCTGGTTGAAACCTCCACCACTGATATTTTGACACCCACCATCGTACCGATTCATCCTTACGAGTGCCAGACAATGTTGCACACAGCAATGGAAACAAATGTTTTTACTCCTTCTAGGAATTCTTCAATTCCCACTACGGTTGTCATCACAAGAGAGTTTCCACCTCCTAACCCACTGTCACTGGTTCGAGCCACCATGGTCTCAACCGCCTATACATCACACAGTGGTCCGATCCCATCTCTGGCAGTGGCCACAACCCCTTTCCCACCAAGTGAGAGAGGGCCTCCGTTCTCATACAGGATGCCTAGTTCAGGTACAAGTCATGTACTTTCCTACTCCACTTCACAGACTTCAGGTCTAGGGGCAGGGAACTCTAATGCTCCTCTACAAGGAAACATGGGGGGAACTCCTTCTCCTTTTAACGCTTTCCCTTATGGGGGAGGTCATATACCTCCCTCGTCCCCTTCACTCGATGGAACGCATCAACAATCCGCTAGGCCACCTGCACACCATAGTTTCCTTGGAGTGGGGATTCAAGGACCACCTTCGCATAATGTGTCAGTAGGTTCGACACTATTTTCTTTGTTCGGTGCATTTGGTAACAATTCCTTCTCGTCAGCTACTTTCCCAACTGGGGACAACCCCAGTTTCGAACAACATATTCCTATGCAGGGTACTATTCCTTCACAAGGGGCACACCCAGGAACTTCTTCTGCATCAGGGCCTTGGAATTCTTAGCAGGGATCAGTTCCCTCATCAAGAATGTCGATCTGGGGTAATTTTTTTCACAATCAATGGAACCCTGGACAAAGCACTATGCCTATCCCCACGGGACCGACATGGGGAAACCCTTCCCAAAGTCCTTCGAATGTAATGCATGCCCAACCATCTATGTCCTATTTTGGAAATCAGCCGATGATGTCTCCTCACACACAAAATCCATACGTTGGCCATGGACATTGTTTTTACCAGAACTCAGGCTAGTAGCCGAACTTTTCCTGGCAACTTGGTGCCAGTCAAACTCCAGGCCCCTTTTTCCCAAGTTATCACCAACAACCCAAACTACCCTTCCTGACAACCTTTCATTTGCCAGACTTGACAAGGTTGTTGAATGAACCTATCTGTCATGAACCGCATTGGCCTTCTATGCTAACGAAGTGGCCTTCGAACATCCCAAAGTTCAAATCCAAACCTAACGAAGATCCAGGAGATCATGCGACTACCTTCCATCTTTGGTGCTCATCTAACACGTTGAAATATGACTCTGTACAGTTGTGATTGTTTCAACGTACTCTCATTAGCAGTGTTGCAAAATGGTACATTGAGCTCGATCACTCAAGATAATATTCCTTCGGCAAACTAGCGATGGCTTTCCTAAACCATTTTCAGTTACCTGTGAGATACGATGCTGGCACTGAATTGTGGGCCAATTTCTCATAAACAAAAGTAGACCATATCTATGATCACATCCAAGAATGGAGATGCCGAAAGAGTTTAATTAAGGTACAAGTCCCACCATCATTCCTGCTCGAGTGGTTCCTTAAGTATTTGGTCCCACAGTTGTCCAAAGATGTCGTGACGTCAGGAGTATTTTTCGAAGAAGACGCCATCATGAAAGCTCAACAACTTGAGCTAATCTATTCTCAGTCCAGTTTATTATACGATATCTTTCCAGATGTGCCACGCTCAATACTTGATAACACCACACAAAGAGTTGGACCACATGTCGTTGGTATTGTTGGTTCAGCACAAACAAAGCTCGCTGAGAAATTGACGAAGCAGTTGCAGCAGTTTTCTATACAACACACAGCGGCCAGCCAAACTACTGCTCTGGCTTCTCCCCCTACCAAAACGTCAAATGTACACACAGTGCAATCGACTAATCCAAAGGCCACCCAGTAGCCTGAAGGAAAGAAAAACAACGAAAGAAGGGTAAGGGGGATAAAAAAACTACCGATAATGCTGGTGGGGACAACACTGAAAAACAGAAGGCGAGTTATCCATGCAAATTATGCGCGGAAGACCACCCAACCCATCTATGTCCTCGGCTTGCAGAAGCCCAAAATTTTGTGATGCAACAACAGCCTGTTGTGTTAACCAATCCATTTCAACATGGGAAAAATCTAACCCAAGCCTCTGCAAGCACGGAAGGGGGCAGCCAAGGACCCTCTCCATCTTCAAACAACCCCGCATCCACGAATGTATATATGGTGGTGATGCTTTTATATCGACTAGAGCGCATGAATATAGTAAACCAAGAATATCGACTAGAGCGCATGAATATAGTAAACCAAGCACTTCTAAGAAGGGAAAAGAAGCTAAACTCCCATCTCTTCCTCTATAGATTGAGAAGACGTTGGGTGAAACAATGACACGCATCCCCAAAGGCACGTTCAAAAAATATTCTCACAACCCAAACGCAAGGGCCACCCAGAACTATTCTGTGGTGGAAGATTTATCACAAACCCCTTGTGCGATGTCCGCTTTAGAGGTCCTCCAAAGCTGCCCTTCCCAGAGGAAAGCCTTGTTAACCGCTTCAGAATCTACCGAGACTTGTAATCTGGGTACAATCATGCTTGATACAACTGACCTAAAACCTTGTCTGCCTTACCACGTAGAGCTTCAAATAGTAGTGGCTTATCCCACGAAAACTTTTACTCAGAATATCTTTCGCACGGTGGTCGATGAGGGAGCCTCGACATGCGTTATGTCATTAGCATGTTGGAAGGCCGTTGGCCAACACGTTTTGTCTCCGTCACCTACTCTCCTCACTTCTTTCGATGGTCGTTATTTCCGACCACATGGTATCATTCCCTCTTTCCCCGTCCAGTTAGGAGGGAAGACCGTGTGTGTCGAGGTAGAGGTAGTCGATGCGCCCCTCGATTATAACCTCTTGTTAGGAAGGAGTTGGACTTATGCCATGCAAGCTATGGTTGCTACAGTTTTCCGGGTCTTGTTGTTTCCACATGAGGGTTGAATAGTGACCATCGATCAATTGTGTTTCTCTAGACCTAACCCTTCATTGGGGGCATCCACGGTCCCGATGATTGATAATCCTCAACCAGGTGTAGTCAACGTAGGGGTTGGTTTGTGCCCGTCTTTGATGGGTACCTTTGATTACCCGCCCCCTCAAGGCGATGTCAAGTTCGTATCCGACCACCATAAGGTTGAGATTTTCCGAGTTTCATCATTTCGCATGACTTACTTCGATGATCCGTGGATACTTCCTTCCCCATCGATCATGATGGATGGGATAGGGAACCCGGGCATGTCCATGCCCTTGTCCGCAGTTTTAGTAGCATACTCTTTATCCCAACAAACTTCAGCCAACACTGATACAACTCCTGCATAAGAGTTCGATCCACTTCTAGAGCCGATTTGGGCTGAGGATTCTCTCGCTGACACCGATTCATTAGACTTGGTCTTGCCCTCTGATGAAGCTATAATTGAGGCAATGACTAGTCCAGACAAACCCTGGGACGATCTTCATCATAGATCATACTTCCTCCCAGTGTTAAGCAGAATCAAATCTGGAGAATTCACCTTGACTATGAATGAAGATAGGTCTTGTCCTATTAATCCCTTAGCTACACACGAGGTCTATGCTAAGGGTAATATGGAAACCATCATTGAAACCATACCGATATATATCTTCAGAACCCCTGGCATTATAGACAATTTTTTTGTCGAAGCATACTGCTCCCCCGAGGAGATACTCGGCATCAACCCACAAAGTGTCGATCATGAGCTAACTTTGTTTTGTTTCAAGCTCACTTTGAGATCCGAAAGCAACATCCGGTGAGACTGCATTTATGCTTTTCGATCTCGTCTGGATTAACAGAGAAAAGTAACATCTACGAGTCTTATTTTAAGCCCTTTTCAGACCCTCTAAACATGAAAATATTATTGAGAGATCTTGTAGCCTTTCACGCTCGTTAAACTGAAATTTGAAGTCACATCTATCTGGGGGTAGTTTACCCCTTTTTCGGTCCAAATGGTAAACTGTACGAACAAAGGTATACTCTATGGAACTTTAGTTCTCTAGAAGAGTACTCTCAAGTATCATTTTAACCCTTTTTCAGGCCTAAGGGACTAAAATTATGAAAAAGGAACCCCCACGGAGTCCATAGTTAATCTCTTTTCAAACTCCCTAAAATTGAAAAGATCATCGAGTGACCTTATTCTTTCACACTCGTTAAACTGGTCCAGAAGAACAATCCTGACGGAGTCCATAGTTAAGCTTTTTTCAGACTCCTTAAAACTGAAAAAATGGCCGAGTGATCTTGTCTTTCTCACACTCATTAAAATGGTTTTGAATAGACATCTTGTCAGTGCTAGTTTACCCCTTTTTCAAACCGACTAGACTATCTTCGAAAAAGGTACCCCAATGGAGTCTCCTTTTATGTTTTTTCAGACTCTCTAAATATGAAAAACCACCAAGCTTACCTGCTTTGGGCTCGTTAAACTTACATCGAAGGACGTTACCATTGTGTGTTTTGTTAACCACGTGTGCATACCTTATACGCCAGCCTTGTAGCACCTTTCTTCTGCGTATTAACACCCTTGGCCCCCAGAGGATTTTTCCCGAGTATCCTTATTCTGAACATCAATCTTGTCCTTGCGCCTTGAACTTGTATGTTTGTAACACTCATTCCTCCATTATAACGTAACATTCCTTTATTCTTTTTTCCAAAATCATTAAAAAAGACAAAAAAAATCAAATATACCCCAAAAAGAGGAAGGGAAAAGTATTTTCTTTATTGGCAGTGTAATGAGTCACCCTTGGATAAATCACATCTGCCTGTTTGTACGTCAAACTATGGGATGTAATACGACCTTAGGAAGTTGGTCTCGCTACATAGAGTTGTGTCCTCCTCCGTTTGGTTATTCTTCCAAACATATGGAGAGTTTGCGTTGCCTCCTGCTTCGTAAAATTATGATTAATGCCATGCTGCCTAAGTCTCATCATTTGTCGTGTTGTTGTCCAAGGGAAGTTTCTACCAAGCCTAACTCGACCCCTCTGCAATTTGTCTCTTGCCCTCATACCCAGCCATCATGAACGTCCAATGAAGTCTTTGTTCGAAATCAATGAAGCCTTTAGTTTGATCATCAAGATTCTCTAGTCCATGACCGACGAGTCGTCGAAGACCTCTGGGTAGTGAATTCATACACTCATAATACACTCCTACTCATTTTCTGAAGATTTTGAAGTTGTTGATCAAGCTCTGAAGACCTCATCTCCAACCATCAAGCCATATCAACTTCTAGAAGATGGATACTTTATATGTATACCTTTTTTATTTCGAGATGTAGCTCTGTTGTGTATTGTTCACGGCTACACTTTATATAGTTATTTGGCATGGATCTACAGTGTATTTTATTGGTAGACATGATTATATTCTATCCTGAGCATGGGTATGCCCACCTCAGTGATACATTTGTTATTTTGCAGATAGTGCCTCCCAGTTCCTGGTCCCTGGGCTCACTTGTTCGGTTCATCAGTAAAGATTGGTAATGTATTTCGGCCATCAGATGCTCTTCTGACCTCACACATTAGGGGGCATCTATTATAACCCTAATTTGCACCATACATGCTTACCTGGCATCAGGCCATTTCAAATCCCTTCTTTGCCAAAGAACTGTTGAACAACTCTTTAAAAAACATCTTTTATAAGGGCCCATGCACCCTACTCCATTACTGCATGCGTGTACACGCTAGCTGACCTAAAACAACCCGCGTGTACCTACAAAAGCACGAAAAAAGGAAAGTTGTCGACGGAACACACAGCTTTGGGTGAGTTAACTGAATCTTTCAACCATGCATGGTCGAGGGTTCATCCAAATACCTAGCTTCTTCTAGCCTATAAAAGAAGGGTTAGGGGTCCTATTTGGAAGAGGAGAATAAGAGTAAAGAAAATCTACCCAATTGCACATTCCCATTGTCCCAACCTTTTAGCCATCCTTGTGCAAAGAGAGATACAAAGCAAAGAAGTTGGATGACATTTGAAGAGGAGCCCAGGATCAGGTTCACGGAGCAGTGGCCAGTCTTGACATTGTAAGTTGATTCATTAAAGTTAATAATAAAGAAATTCTTTTCCCATCCCACTATATGATTTCTTCATAAGTTTAGTGAATATATGTTTGAATCTCTAACCCATTAATCTGTAGAACAAATGCATGTATATTTTGTTGCTTGTTTTGTACGCAGTTCAGTCTTGGAAGGATAGATGCTAGCAAGTGATCAAGCGTGAAGAAGGATCGACATCGAACATCCAAAACAAGTTATGTTCGTTTAACCATGTATTTTCTTAAAAGAAACGGGGATTAAGTCTGGGATGACGGTATAAAGTAGAATTCTTTCGGTCTTATCTGCATGCATAATATAACCCTAAATGCTAGTCCATAGGGGGATTTCCCACCACACCACACTGGCTGCAATATACAATGCCTTTTTTGTACCGAGTGCCATGGACATATGCTTCCTACTTAACCATGGGATCATACCTAATCCCAAAATGAAGCAGCATCTCGATGTACTTTTCTAGTCCACTGCACTCCCTGCCCAGTCACATTCTATATAACTCTGCAGCTTCACATCTCCCTCTGAGATATATCTCAATCCATACCCAACTATACCATGTAGGTACCTCAACACATGTTCTACAACTATCCTATGTACTTGTCTAGGCTCAACCATGTACTAACTTAAATTGTTCACTCCAAAACATATGTATGGCCTAGTCTTAACCAGGGACATCAAGGATTCAATCAATTTTCTATACATCGTGGGATCCACAAAATATGAAGATGAATCACTCAAGAGATTTAGATTTTTCATCATAGGTGTGGCCATGGACTTGCATTCCATCATCTCGAATCTCTACAGGATCTCAACGGTATATTTTCCTTGGCTAAGGAAAATCTCATCTGATCTCTGCCACACTTCCAATCCCAAGAAATCATGCATCAGACCTAGATCCTTCATATCGAACTCTGAAGTGATTTCCCTATTTCACCCATCTGTGAGATTCTCATCCCCTGTAAGAAACAGGTCATTGAATATCAATGGGAAACCATCCCCAATATCATCAAAATAACTATCTGTAATATCCTACCCTGGGTTCCTACTTAAGCTTGCATAAATCCTTCTTCAATCTACAAACATGAGACCCCTTCTCCTATATCTTGTGGCTACTCTATGTACAATTCTTCTAGCTACTGGATCAAGTGTATCATCATAATATTTTCCCTCTTGCTAGGAGAATCCTCTAGCCACAAATCAAGCTTTCTACATCTCTATGTTGTCATCTGCAGCATCCTTGATTTTGTAGATCAACTTGGAAGTCATCAATGACTTATTTTCTGGTCTCGAAACCAAGTAAAAATCCATATCCCAGTCCTTGTGAATGGCCTCCTCCTCTATCACTGAAACAAGGGAATCCTCCCATGAGGTCTCATATCTCCTCGAAGCCTCGGAAGCTTCAATCTAGCATCCTCAACTCATGGCACATGTTTTTCAGTCTTGGAAGACCTATCTCTCTCCCATATGAATCTGAGGAGGAATACTTTCTGAATGAAAGTCTCTAAGTCACTAACTCTTTCTAAGATCAATCACACTATGATTATGCATGCATCCTCTGAATCTTGACTCCCTCTGGGTCTATATAATCTCTGGAGCCATCTGATCCCTCTACATCTTCTAACCTCTTCTGAAGTTTGATCTCCTATGGATTGTACTTTGAGGTTTCTCCTCTCTACTCGATCTTGAGGGTTGACTCCCTCTAAAATCTATCTCCTTATTAGTTGGTACTTAGTGGGGTTGCTTGCCTCACCGTTGGTGGAGCCAACTTCTCTTCCTCATGATATGGATCATCAATGCCATATATATGTATCCCCTTTGCATCTTGAAAAGTATCACAAGACCATGTTGGTCTCTTCCTGGTCACTGTAATGATTTTGGGTAGGCCCTTTTGGCTCTAGTGACTCTTTCCGATGATCTGAAGAGTGATCAACTAAAATAGAGGGCTCTATATGGTCATCTTTGGAACCTTCTTCTCCTTACAATCAATCTCTATATGAGATCATTTTTATCTCGCAAAAGTACCCTTCTTTCCAGAAGGTTTTGACTTCATCCTTTTCTCCTTCATTGCATGGATGTGTATGGTCATGTACACAAATCTATGTCTGGATAGTTTGTTCCATGTCTTAGCTAGAGACCATCTAACATGTTTCCTCCTACAACCATCATTATATTTCCCTCTCGGAGCTATTACCTGTGACATGATATGAAAACCTAGATTCTAGCTCCTGATATCCCATTTGAGTTGTTCTATATTGTAGGATACATCTTCATTGTTTCCTACAACTCTTGGGCTTCCTCCAAGTGAACTAGATCTAAGACCCCTTTGGATCTATTGTCACTTCTTGGATAAATTTCCTTTTGCCAACTGTATGTCTCCTGCAAACACCCTCATCTTATATACAAGTACACCATCCAACTTTGTCTTCTAA
Organism: Picea engelmannii; assembly: GCA_009831015.1. Lineage (NCBI taxonomy): Eukaryota > Viridiplantae > Streptophyta > Pinopsida > Pinales > Pinaceae > Picea > Picea engelmannii. Next base: position 561,239 of record ML788494.1, read on the forward strand.
TGTGATACATTACATCAATAAGAAAAATTTAGAAATATGAATCAGAAGGTTCAATGTCTAGGAAAATGTCAACAATCCTAAAACCCTAAAAATTCAATTTTGACAGAAAGTCAATCTGAGAAGTGTGATAGGTGTGCTAGAATAGGGCGAGTTGATTAGTGGTGGAGTTTGTCCCAATAAATTTTATAACAAGTTCTCAATGAGCTTGACAAATAAAATTGTGCAGCGAAAAATCTCAGCAACGTGGCAAATCTCATGATCTTCCTTCCAGCAGTTAGACTATTCTGAAGGTAACCATCTTTGATACCATGTTATATTTTCATTAGTTTCGTTAGCATTAGGTTTTCCATAGAATTTTTATATTATTTTAACATTCAATAACCATATACTAAAATATATAAGAATCAGATAAACAAGAACAAGAAGACACAAAGATTTATTCTAGGAAAACCCCAAACTCGGGGAAAACCCAGCCAAATTTTCTTAGAGAGAATATTCCAATACAACCATGAACAATCTCTACTCACAAGAGAAAACCAAAAATGAAGAACCATGATAAAAAAATACTTATCTCTTCTTCTTTTCAAACCCTAGTGAGCGTAGACAACTGATCAACACCACAAAACTGGCACCAAGATAGCACACCACAGAACTGGCACCAATATAGGCACATCACTAGAACTGGCACCACAGAGCTGACGCCACTGGTAGCGGGTAACTGCAACTGATAATTAGAACGAAGAAACTGAGAAACACCACACAACCTTAGCGCAAGTCCTCCAGAGGTAGTGCACAAGAGATATCACCAAGATCCACCAAGAATATCCTTCCCCAAGTGGGGTGAACTCTCCAAGATAATAAAAAAACCAGAAATAGTGAAATTGTTGCAACTGTAGCTACAACTTCCTAGTTGATCCGGATTATTTTTGGCTCGAAATGAGAGCGGAGATATAATAAAGAAATGCACAGAGATATCGTGTATATCCAGTAATATAACAGAAATATATCAGAGATGCAACCATAAACACAGAGATACAGTAATACATGATTTCTATCAATGAAAGAAATGTACAGAGGCTGTAAAAATACAGAGTGAAAGACTCGCTAGAATGGTGGCAGCTTATCTCTGAGAAGAGATGTGACAGCTACTCGCATTCGCAAGAAGATGGTTAAAATGAGGCTCTGGAGGCCTTTTTACAATAATTGGGAATGCCAAAAGTCCTAGACATCCAAAAACCTAACCCTAGGAGATGAAGCGCCAAAAGTCATGTGGGCCCCGTTTGGGTAAGTTGGTGCATCAACTTCCCGGGGTCGTAATTTTTGCATACGATCTTCGTTTTAGGAGTGTGATAGCTTGTTGGAAAGGTATCGTCGAGGAGATTCATTTTGGGGGATAATTTATGCCTTCAGCTATCATTGAGAACCTATATCTCGAAAAAACTTCATTTAGGCCCTCAAAATGGCCCCAGAAGTGAAAACCTGCTAAAAATAGTAAATTGCCAAAATGGCCAGAAAATTGTTTTGAGCCATTTGGGAAAGGTGGATGGCCCCCGATATCAACCTGGATCAATCCTCCCTCCTTAGAAAGCAATGGTCTCCATTGCGTTGAGTTCCCGAGGGAGAGGGAAAAGCATTTGTTGAATCTGCATCTTGGTGAGTTGTTTGTCTTGCTGGAGAAGTCACGCTGCCTAGTTTGTGGAAATCTATCACGAACCTGTGGCTGGAAGGTTTGGACCTTTTTAACCAGTCTGGCTATTTTAGATGAATGTGTGCAGAAGGAATCTTCATGCTTTGCTGCAACCTTGTCGACCTGCTTCTGTTGGATAGAAGGTGCTTTGGCCGAAGCTGT
>ML788494.1:565214-604139 GCA_009831015.1 Picea engelmannii
ATCTCGAAAAAACTTCATTTAGGCCCTCAAAATGGCCCCAGAAGTGAAAACCTGCTAAAAATAGTAAATTGCCAAAATGGCCAGAAAACTGTTTTGAGCCATTTGGAAAAGGTGGGTGGCCCCCGATATCCACCTGGATCACTAGTGCACACTACAGAAGGAGAACCGTGTGGTTTTACAAATGAACTGACCTAGACTTGTATTTATACTAATATGGGTTCCTATATGGGGTCGACTTCTTATTCTAGGTCTTCAAATTTACTTTATTATTTCTGTGGGCTGACTTTTATTTATAGAAATTAAATTGTCGCTTTATTATTATTTCCTATGGGTCGACTTCTCTTATGTGGTATTCTATTTCACTTTATTCTTTTTCAGGGTGTTCTTCAACTATTCAATGGTCTTCCTTTGAATTCTTGGAATCTTCTTCTTATCTAAGAAATTTTTTCCAGGAGGGAATACCTCCCGCAACTACCAAAACATCAACAGTTCACATAGTGGACTAACCACTTTTCAACTTCCTTTTATGAAAATTCAATTAGGTCGTTAAACTCATTGGCCCATGAAATTTTAAGATCTTCTAGTTGTTCTCCGAATTGATCCTTTGTAAGCAATATAGAATACATTATTAAATGCGGACCCTCCAAATCCTTATTTACATCAACAAGTTTGAAAACAAGTCACTTCTTTTTTAATTGATAACATTGCACTCAACAATAATTTCCCACAAACATTTGTTTTTCCTTGACTAGAATGCATTTATTTTCTTAAGTCATACCTTTGATGGAATGTTTTATTCTCTCTGGTGGATAGCATTCATGCTTGATATTCTAGCACTAAAAGTGATGATTGTTTCCTTGTAGAAATGTTCATCATTTTCTAAATCATTTTGGAGATATTCTTTAAGATTTAAAATCCTTGTAGAGATACTAGTTGAACTGGTAGCCAATTCCAAATCATCAAGGATTAGAGTAACCCTCTTATTTATACTATCTCCAACATATTTCCTAATGGTTTTCAATAACCTTGAATTCTCTTTTAGTCTTGAACTTGATTATGGCATGTCCTCTAAAATATTAAGTGGTCTAATTGTAGATATTGGTTCAACAAACAAGGGTTTAGGCAACATAGCATATTCTAATTACTTTGTTATTTTCTTAAATATTAAGTTCTCCTTCTCCTATTCATTAATTGAATATTTTAAGGCATCCCCTCTAGCATGATGAAATTCTAAAACTTTAAAGGGTTTCACTCCTACTATATCAATTTCAGAGTTCCATTTTTCTGCAACTCTTATTCTTCATGTTGACCTTTTCAAAATGTAATTTCTTGGAATTTGGGTTAAATTAAACATGGTGTGAGATAATATATTCTTCTTCGAAAACTGTTCTCTCTTGACAAGACAATTCTTTGGCTATTTTTCTTCTTTCAATCAATTGTTGTTCCGCCCAATTGAGCACTCCATCCATAACATCGACCTCCATTTCTTGAGAACTAACTTCACACTCTTGAACCTCTTGATTCTCTTTTTCAATAGATTCCCTTTTTTTATTTTATACTTCTCAATACTGTATGTGATTTTTCAATAGTGTTTTTAGGAGGATCCTTGTCTCCTTCATCATCAGAAATTCCAGCAAGGGTTTTCCTTTGCTCTCCATTGTTACCATGATTTTTCTCTAAGTTATTGAAGATTGTTTTTGAGGAATATGGGATGAGATCAGGTTATTACTTGTTGTAGTTCACCCTTTTTGTCTATATTGATAATTGGTAATGACCAAAGTGTCATTATCATCTTGCAGAGGTAATTGATGGTTTTCAGGAGAATTTCCTTGAGGGTTTTGGATATCCCCTCCTCCTTCATCCAATTGTACTGACTTATTAAAATATGTGCCACAACCAATGGAAAACATATGAGCTATGAATATACCATCAGGGTCAAATCCCTCAAATTTGTGGATTTCTCTCATTTTATAAGAATAAAAATAAACAACAAGTTCATCTAGGTGAGAGATAATTTCAACAGTAATCTCTCCAACTTTTATGGGTAATGGAATAAACTGATTTTTCCTTTTTTCATTAAAAAATTGATCCCAAGATCTTTACTTTCTGCATGCCTCAACTATAAATTATTTGTCATAAACATTGTCGGGGAGTAAAAAGGGTTTTCCTTGAAACCCATATAATCTGATATAGTTGAATTCACATCAAAATTCAAAAACTCCCTCTCCAACATGAAAAAATGTAGCTTCTCTTGACAATATTTGTGTAGAAGAGCCATGAATAATCTTCTTGAATATGGATAGAAAAGTACTCTGCACTTGGTAAAAACGGTAAAGGGACTTATGTCTCTAGAGTGATGGATAGCTGAACTATACTGGTTCCTTATTATAATTCACATTTCTTGATCGGGGTAAGTCTTCGAATACATGGCAGTAGACTATGCAATAAATCAAATAAGAATTCATATAAAGCTTATTTATTTTGCGGAAATTTCCCAATTGAAAAGAAAGTTCATTTGAAATAACTTGTGCCTAATAAAAAATGACATTTTCATGGATAGAGTAATGTAGAACATAACGAACATACTTCAAGACAATAGTTGTAGAATCCTAGCCAACAATCCTAATAAATAACCATGCAAATTCCTTTTATGGATATTCGAGTGACCATACCTCAATACAAGAAGAAACTCTAGAATCATTGAGTGTCTCCATGAAAAATATCTTTGAAATGTCTTATCCTCCATCATGGGATTTCAGAAAGGAATATGCTTCATAACCCTTGAGCATATTATTAGGTCTTGGAAGTCACAACATTGTCCTAAAAAATGTTGGCATGAGAAAGACCGATGTCTTTTCTTCCAACTGAATTATCCTTTGCTCAATGTTAAACTTTTTTACACGCCATAAAATTAACTCTTTGAAGTCGAAAACCTCGGGCATCCATCCCCTATGTTATTCCATAAGTCCAAACTTTGTTCGAGCTTCTTTCCTCAAGTGAGATTCTTGAATACCACTTGTAAGCCTCAAACCATTGAAACTCAGAGTGTTCACGTCCAAGAGTGTTAATTGTATCTCCATAATATGACTCTTTTCTCATAGTTGACATGGTTTATTTATATTATTTTAGTGAATAGGTGGCGGTCCTATTGAAGTAATATAATATCGCTTATACAAAGAAACATTACTAAATTCACCACAATTTTACCATAATATCATATGTTGGGACATTCAACTCATTAATGTTAATTATTTCTTGGATTCGAATTTATAGTGGAGCTTTCATGAAAATCGTGTCACATAAACAACGGTATTAATCCAAATGTGTGGTGGATGATGTAGTAGTGGAGTTACTAATGATCTTGAAAGTGGTGCTTACATGTTGGGATTCATGAAAATAGGTTATGTATGAAAAGTGCATAATGAGTAATGTGGAGGTCATTTGGAGAATGTGGAAATGAGGGTTGCATGTGGTGGATGATGTAGTAGTGGAGTTACTAATGATCTTGAAAGTGGTGCTTACATGTTGGGATTCATGAAAATAGGTTATGTATGAAAAGTGCATAATGAGTAATGTGGAGGTCATTTGGAGAATGTGGAAATGAGGGTTGCATGTTGTGGGAGGTCAAGGGATGGGGTCCTCTTGTATATTTATTTATAAAATAAACTAAGTGCATTAGTGATGTGGAAATGTGGTTTGTGGGAGTTTTAACAATGAACTTTTTCGTGTAAATAAAGAAAATGACTAAGTATAGAACATGTGTAAAAAATACTAGTTACTACAAAATCACAAAAAACATGGATCAAGGAAACACATCTTTTGAAAAATTTAGGACAATATCCTTATGCAGTTGTGATTACAAAATTATTTCAAAAGTTATTGTCAAAAGACTTAAAAGGATATTATCAAAACAAATATCTAGAGAGAAGTTTGGGTTTCTAGAGGGAAGAAAAATCCACAATTCAATTGGGATAAGACATGAAATATTATATTCAATCAAGATCATAAGTTAAATATCATTGGTAATAAAAGTGGGACTCTCCAAATCTTATGATAGGGTAAGTTGGATTTACCTAAGATTGATTCTTATTCATTTGGGTTTCTATCATCATTTTTGGTCTGGGTGATGAGTTGAATTACCTCTGTGTCCTTTTCCATATTAATCAATGGGTTTCCATACCCCTTCTTCAGACTAGGCAAGGATCTTAGATAGGAATGACCCATTTCCACTCTCTTTTTCCTTCTAATAGCTAAGGATTGAGTAGGTTAATAAAAGAGGCTATAGAAAATGTTAGTTTCAAAGGGATATAAATTGGTCCAGCCTTTAATATCATACATCTCTTATTTGTAGATGATATTGTGATTTTCTGTGAAGTTACTAGAAGGATAGTTGAGAAATTCAAAAATGTTTCGGAGTTGTTTTGTACAACTATAGGTACGATTATTAATATTGACAAATCCACCATATCCATGTGGGGTATCACTGAGAAAGAATAAGGATATTTCTCCCATTTATTTCCCTTATAGGTTGTTGATTTAGATTAGGGTTTAAATTATTTGGGATTCCATTTAAAACACAATCAGTATACACAAAGGTGACTGGAAATGGTTGATTTCCAAAGTGGAAAAGAAACTAAACACCTAGTGCAATCGATGGCTCTCTAGAGGAGGCATATTGGTACTTGTTAAAGTAGTACTAGAAGTAATACTAGTGTACTAGATTTCATTGGCTCGGGTTTTGTAAGGCGTGTTAGAGATAATTAGGAAAATATGATACAAATTTATCTGGTCAAGAGACCAAAAAAATAAAGGATTTGTATCGGCATCATGGACACAATTGGTTGTTTTAAAAGCATGTCAAGGATGGGGTCTAAAAAATCCATTTCTCTTCTCCAAGGATCTAGCTGCAAAAATCTATATGGAGGTTTTTATAAAGAAAAGGGTTGTGGGTCCAAGTAATTAGCACCAAGTACATTTCCCTAGCTATAGTAGAGGATTTCATAATGAACCATTCATAATGCATCAACAATTTGGAACGTTGTGAATTCAACGTTTCATTTGGTATGAAATTGGTTGATTTGGAAAGTGGGAAAAGATGATAAGGTTCAAATTGGTCTTGATCCTTGGATAGGAAACAAGGTATTGCATAGATTACCGGGATATTTTGATCTCATAACTTAGAATTAAAGGATTTATACTCTTAGAAATATTTTGAAGTGGGAGAGGTCTACAAATTGACAACAACAATGGCTCGCCTAGGAGGAGTTGGGTCTGGGAGAATATTTTTCTAAATCCTGTAAGGTTTATACAGATGATTTAAAAGAAAACAATGTTAAAATAAGATGAGATTAAGATCAATTGTTATGGTCCCTTAATCCCAGTAGAACATATGTGCCTAAACTAGGCTATAGATCACTTTTTGAGGAAGGATTGGAGGGACAACAGGTTTGGTGGTGGAGAACCATCTAGAAATTAAGGTTTCCTTCCAAAAAACAAATCTTCATGTGGATGATATTAAGCAATAAGGATCCTACATAGGAGGTTCTTTAGAAAAAAGAATTCAATGGCCTAGGTTGGTGTTACCTATTCCAACAAGAAAATGAAACCATAGAACATTTAATTATGACTTGTTCATTTGCAAAACAAGTTTCGAGAGAAGTGGAAAGCATGATCGAGATAAAAAATAAAAAATAAATAAAATAAAAAATAAAAAATTGGGAAGGAGGAGACATATAATAAGATTTCAAATCATGGTATTAAAAAAAGCAGGCAAAGAAGATCAGACCCTCCCCCTCAATATAGCTTGGGGAGTATGGTTGTCAAGGAATTTGAAGGTATTTGAAGGAAACGATACTCTCCATCTCAAATATGTGATCCAATTTGTAAATATACTAAATGCTTATCCATAAGTGGAGGAAAAACAAAAGAGACATGAACTTAAAGAAGAGGTAATCAACATGACTATCGCTTGGGCATACTTTGATGGTGCCTCAAATGGAATTCCTCTTAAAGGAGGTGCAGGAGGTATCTTATATCTTTCCTCCAATCATTATATATCTTTCAAATATGAATAGGTCAGAAATATAATAACTACTATGAACTGATGGCACTCAAATTAATTATTTAGTTGACCCAAGAGCATGGTGTTTCACAAATACAAATTTTTGGTGACTCACTTTTGGTTATCAAATGGTTCCTAAACGAAGCTTCAATCAAGAAATTTCACTTTACAACCATTATATGATAATATACAAATACAAATGACAAGCTTCTCACATATCTCACATATACAGGGACATGAACACAATGGAATATGGTCTTTCAAAATATGGATCGGGACTAGAGTGTGGTACTTGGCTTATAGGATGGGCACTCGAATGAACTTACTCATGAACCTTGGATATAATGATACACTTGTTTTTATTAAGATAGTGGAACTTTTACAGATTTACTTTTTTATGGTGTAACTATTTATGTACCTTTTTTTAGATAAGGAACAACCCTATTTTTTATTATACAATTTGTTGATATGTTTTAAAAAAGGAAAGTATGGAGATATGCTACTCTAAATGGCTATTGAGCACTCTTTTAATTCCAAGAGGCATATGACTATGCAATTTTGTTTTATAAATTAAATTATTGATTTTTTCTTTTGAAAAAAAAAACTATATATATCAATGTTGCACGGAACCGCTTCTGACATTTTCAACATCTAGTTCCCAAGCTCCTCAAGTTCCAGGAGCTTGGGAACTAGTTGGGAACGGCCCCAATTGGTTGGGAACTCTTTTGGGAACTTGGGAGCTTCAACATCAAAGAAATGGAAGCTTGGGAACCAATGTCTTAAAAGAAGAACTTTAAATTAGAATTGTGTTCAATTAAAATGTAAATATATTTATTCCTTTATTACAAATACATAATTTCTTACAAATATGTTCATTATATTTATTCAAAATATCACTATAAAACTAAGACTAAACTACAATTAAATATTATTTCAAAAATTAGTAAAGAAAAAAAACTTAATAATACTCACTTTATAGTTGTAGATATGAAATTTTTTTAATGCATTTATGTTTTCCTTCAAGCCCAAACTAAACATGAAAGTCCAATAAATCAATACCCTATCCACGACAAGCATTTACTCCAACCATATCATTGACTTTTATTGTATTTTCATATTAGAAGAGTAATACTATTTTGTTTTTTTCAATAAAAAAAGAATAATGCTTCAAATTTACAAAGATGTTTAAAGTTTATATGTGTAAAGTTTAATTTAAAAAAAAGGTTAAAATTGTTTATATGTATTTTCAATTTTGTTTCTCATTTTATATTGGAATATTTGTGGATATTAAAGTTTCATTATTGTGTTAAATATATTCATATAATTATTAGCACGAATTAAATTAGTAATTTTAATATTGTAGTTGTTGCAATAGGAGAAACATTGTCCTCGATTCAACTTCAATTTTATTGAAATAAGATTTAAAATGTATCAATATCTCTATACATTGTAATCTCAAGTATCATTGTAATCTAAAATATTTTTTATATTTTTTTAATATATATTATCATCATTCCCAAATTCAAGTTTCCTATAAATTTGAGGGACACTCTTATCCACCTTCCCAACGTTCCCACATTTCAAAAACTCGTACAACATAGATATATATAGAAGACATAAATATACTAGATATGTATAGGTACATAATTTGTAATAATCCAATCATAACGGGTCACCTTGAAATTTTGATAATATTACGTAGGTTCATAAAGAGATAGCTTATTCACTCAATCTATTTTTTTGGCATAATAATGAATAAATTGGCGATAGGGAGTTATAGATTATATGGAAACATAATATTTTAATTATTACTAAAAAAAAATTTATTAAATTTTTTAATTATTACCAATTTTTTATTTTATTTTATTTTAATAGATTATTAAAATTTTTAATTATTACCAATTTTTTATTTTATTTTATTTTATTTTATTTTATAGATTATTAAAATTTTCACAAGGACTATTAATGTTATAAATTGATTTATCAGACTAAATAAATAAAAGGAATAATCCATAAAGTTTTTAAATATAACTTATTTTATAATTTTATGAACATCAATATTTTTAATAATTTTTTTACCAAGTGATTCAGATTACTCTCAATACTAATTGTTGTAGTTATTTTGCATTCTTTTTTTAACTCTCTCATGTGTTTTAATAAAAACCTACATGCAAAAATGTATAGTGTATTAGAAGTCAAAAATCACTTATTTCAACCTACAAATTGGTCTGAAACAACACATATAACAAGTGTGTGTGTGTGTGCGTGTCTGTGTGTGAATTTGACCTCCAAGTAGTCTATTAATGGGTTCATGTGAATACTAGTGATACTTGGAAACCACTTCTAAAAATAAATTTGTTCTTTTCGGGTGTATGGTTATGCCATTCTATATCACCAATTCTCCAATAACATTTATGAGGCTTATCAATGATATATTCAAGCCACATTTGGGATGCTATATTATCATCTACATGAATGACATCTTGATATTTAGTAAGTCTAGGGATGAGCACCTCAACCGTGTTTGCACCATTCTGGATTTGTTACATACTCACAAGCTACAGGTGAAAAGGTAGAGATCTTTGTTTGAGAAAAATATTATTCGGTATTTTGGATTTCATATATCCCACATTGGTATTCAAGCTAATCCATCCAACGTTAAATATATTTTGGATTGGACCATGCCCCACTCTACAAAAAAACTAAAAAATTTCTTGGAAGGAATAAATTTCTATCCAAAGTTTAGACCTCATTTTTCATATAAAGCATTCCCTCTACATAATCTTTCCAACTAGCTACAATTCACTTGGATTGCATAGGCTGATGCAACCTTTAAACATATGAAGCATATATTTTTGTATACTCCCCTTATTTGTTTTCCAAACCTTTTGAGATAGAGTCAAATGCCTCCCACGATGTTATTGGGGCCATCCTCAAACAAGATTGTCATATGATTGCTTATCATTATAAAAGTTTGTTTGGTTCCAATATCCAATACAATGCCTACAATAAAAGATTCTATGTCATCACCCAAGATCTCAAACAATGGAGTTATTATATGTTGGGAAATGAGACAATATTGCACATCGATCATCATCAAACAAAACTACAGGAGTAGTGGCACATGAAATGGGCATTTGAAATTCAAATTTTCATTTAGTAATAAAATACAAGAAGGATAACACCAACCAAACAATCAGTCTACTCAGCCGCCCTTCAATTTGCACACTTCTAATCCTCAACATTAAGGTTCCTACATATTATCACTAGAAACAATAATACTCTTCAGATCTATATTTTGGTCCCCGACTACATGCCCTCTGATACTTGATAGAGGTAAATCAAACACATATTTTAGATTTCCACATCAAATATGGATTTGTATGTAAATTGCAATAGTTGTGTGTGTCAAGTAATGATCACAAACTTCTTTTCATCAAGGAGGCCCATGCATATTCATATGTGGACCAATTTGGCATCAATAAAACTTTGTAACAATTACAACATTGTTTATTTTGGCATACCATGAAGAAGCAAGTCAATGTTTTTATTTGGAGTTTCACTCTTTGTAGTATCTCAAAACATGTCAATTATAAGATGGGACTCTCCAAGCCATTCCCCATTCCTACAAGCCCATGGGAATCCATCTCTCTTGATTTTATCAGTGCCCTTCCTATGACCACCCAACATCATAATGTCATCTTTTCCATTGTGTGTTATTTTTCTAAAATGGTTTTTTTTCATCCCATGCACTAAGGAACTCATCGCACAGCAAGTTGTCCTACATCTAGACACATTTTGGCCTCCCTCCCTCTATTATAATTGATAGAGAATCCAGGATTCTCATCCATTTCTAGAAAATACTATGACATTTAACAGGATACAAACTCCAATTTTCAACTTCCTTTCATCCTCAAACATATGACTATAGAGAGATGGTCAATCACATATCATTCATGCCCTTCACATGTTTTCTAGTACACATAAATAGTGGGATAATTATCTACAAATAATACAACAAAGTTATAATCAAACAGTTCACATATCCACAGGTTATTCCCATTTTAAGGTCTTTTATGGTTTTCAACCCATTGTAACAAATGAGCTCCTAGTGCTTCTTCCCCTTGCCAGTTCATCTAAGCAATAGAAGGAATTATTGCCTCATTTCATGAAACATTGGCTCATATACATACTTAGGTGTAGCATGCTCTCACTAACACATAGAACAAGTATAAACTCTAGCAAGATAAATATAGGGTTCCCACTTCATTCTATATGGGAAATTTATTATGGCTTCGTTTGAAAAAAAAATACTTTAATAGCCACAGCATCACAAGCCCCAACCTCTTCATTATGGTCCCTATACCATTCTTTAGCAAGTAGGACATAATAAAATCATGTTGGACATCCCATCTCAACTAAGCATCCATCTAGTCATTAATGTGAACCATTTGAATTAGTACACACCACCTCAACTAGAAGAGGAACTTCCCAATCCACATCCTACTCATAATATTCATTATTTTCATAATCCATTGCAAGAATATACCATGTTAGAAGTGCACACTCATTTACTGCAGCATGCATCTAATATTTATTAATTAGTGGGATAGTGTGGTCATGTTATAAATCAGGCCAAGTAGTTCACTATTGTTGAGTTTCATGCTCGGTTCCTCCATTTATGTGAGAAAGAAAGGACACTTTCAGCTCGACCTAAGGGGAATTGATATGATCTAGGAAGTAGTGTAGGCATTTGATATCAACATAATCTTTTTCATTATTATTATTTCTATCATTTGGTATTGTAGCCATTGGCAAGCAATGGAGAGCTCAACAATTATATAAAGGGATATTATGTTTTTCATTCAGTCAACCTTGTTCAAAGAGTTTCTGATATATTTTTTAATGAGAAAATAAGAGCTCAAGTGATTTTTTTGGCCCAAAGGTTCTCTCTTGCTTTTTTTGAAGATTGTATGTTTTTTTACTATGCTAGCCATATCAATGTGCCAATAAAATATCTATGGAAGTATTGTAGAATTTTGGATGTGACAAAATGTTCACTGCATGAAGAATCATACACCTCTATTATTAGGGATAGCCAGTCTGGGCTAGGGGGAATGCATATTTTATTTAGTTTGTATGTCCAACCATCCTGGATTGCATCATCTAAAATTAGGGTTTGATTTACCTTTATGGGATGTTGTAATGCATGAATGTTGGATGCAAAGATAAGATTTTTATAATAGAGTTTTATATATCTCTCGTATGCAAATAGATAAACTTATAAAATATTAAAAACATTGGTAGGAGGGTGATTGAGTAAATTGACAACACTATTGGAGTTACCTTTCTTATAGTAGACAACTAAATGAAATTTCCAGATGTAGGATGCCCATTTGAGGTGGCGTTGATCCTATATTTTGATTGCGATATGATGAATACCAAAGGGTGATTATAGATGTGTATAATGGTTTATTTACCTAGAATATAGTGGTGTCATTGTTTTAATGATTGGATAAGGGAATAAAAATCATCATATGTACTATAGTTTAGCTTGATGATAGATAGATTTTATGGATGGTATGCCATTGGGTGGACCCCTTGTTTAAGAATTGGAGCTATAATAGCATAAGGTGATGCATCATATTCGATTTTAAATGGTTGTTGGAGATCTAGTAATGGATGACTATTTCAAAGCTGAAGACATATTTTAGATGCTAAAATGTTTATGTAATTGTTAATTCCCAACAAAACTATGGCTGATTTGCCACTTGATGAGGAGGGTAGGTACGTTCTGACAATCCTCTAATTAAATTGCATCAATGTAAATTAATACCACCCAAAAAAGGCCTTCAAATTGATGGAAAAAATGGCGTCACCCTCTAGAGAAGGACCTTCAAATGTTGTGGATCTACCCAAATCCCTTTTCGGTCAATGAGGAAACCTAGATAAGGCATGTTGGTTTGTCCAAAGGAAGATTTTTTGTGCTTTCCTTGAAACTAGTGTTGTTGGAGGAGATCAAAACTCGTTGATGAACATACTACATATGGCCATCCTAACTTGTGTTGAAAATAATATATCATCCAAGTAATGTACCAAAGCAGCCCAAATGATGTTGGAAGATATCATTAATTAGAGGCATAAAGGTCATGGGGGCATTGGTTAAGTTGAATGGCATGACCATCCATTCTTATATGCCAAATTTGGTCTTAAAAGAAAATTTCCAACTGTTGTTTGGATTCATATGAACCTAGTGGTACTCTAACATGAGATCAAATTTAGTGAAATATTTGGCACCATCTAAATTATCCACTAGACCTTTAATGTGGCAGAATGGATAATAATTTGTTTACTGTAATTTTATTGAGGGCCCAGTAATCCGTGAAAAGGAACCATTCATGCTTCTCTCGTTTTGGAATGATAAAGGTGGGGGAACCATGTGGAGATAAAATAACTTGGATACTCTTGATATCCGATGAGTGTTTGATTTTTCGTTTGATCTTAGAACTCTCTAGAGTGAATAAATGACATGTAGCATCATTGGGTTGTGAGGCATTTGGGACAAGGTCAATTGAATGATTGAAGGAATGAGGATGGGGGAGGTTGGTTGGATTACAAAATACATCAACAATTTCATGTATCCAATAACCCATGTACATTATTGAGGCTATGGGGTACCTGAAAAACACCATAAAATTTTCTCTCTAATACCAAAATCATTTTCTTTAATTAGTTGTAGAATTCAATAGATGAAGCAAAGCTAAAACAATTTTAATATTCAATTCAATATTAAAACATGATTGTATTCCTACAATTATTTCATCTACAATTGTGAAAAATAAATCCATACACACAACATTGGAGAAACTAGAAAATAATAAATTGTAGAACAAAAATATAAAAACAGGGAATTTCATGTCATAGTCAAAGAACTTAACTTTCTATGAAAATAATCCTCCAAATGGATGAAAATGAAGGATGTTCCTCACAGTCGTAGGCTCTCTATCATGCTTATTATTTATATGGCATAGGCCACCCTTGAGCTGAGGCTATGAATCCATAAGGATGAAGTTTCAAATTCTGGTTCCAATTCCTCTTACTTATCCCACAACCCAAAACTCTCATTGGAAATAAACCCCTCTACAACTATCCCAATTAACCAATACTCTTCCCCCCTCAACCTACACAACACTAGGAATCATATCCCATTCTATAATATATAGTCCCTCAAGCTATACCAATTTATTTTCAGTGATTCAGTATAGGTTGGCCAAGGAATTTCTCTATTGAAACTCTAGGGACTTCGAATTGTAGGTCAAGTTTCCCTCTCACAATGACACAAAAAATCATCAAGATTACAATGGGAAACAACATAAGACTACACGAGAGTACACTACAAGGTACCATAATACCAACACACTTGTACCATGATACATACCATCACCAAAATAATCATCATACTAACAACAGGCTCAAATTTCCAACCTATATTTGCATTCCAATCACTCACCATGTGCTCTTCATGAGGAGCCCACATTTCACCTCTAATCCCAAGATTAGGAAAAATTACATCAAGGTTAATAATAAAGGATTAATAATCAAAGGTTGAACACTTTAGGATATAACACAAGCTAATTTTTTTAGTCACTAAGGTCCTCTCTCCTTAGCCCCATTTCACTTCCCCCACTTGTGGAATCACGACCCCCTATATATTTTTAGTCCATCTTTGTTTGCATCAATTAGAGATTTCATATTATGATTAAATGTACAATGATAATTCACATATGATCTTGGATTATATCCATCTATTCATTTACATTCATATTCCAGGGTAAAAATTGAGGAATTACATGCATAGAGTTTGTAGATTGATGAGTGGGGAAGAGGTATGTACATCCTCTTTGATAGGCTGAACAATAGAAAGAAAAAAAAATTGTCAAGGGAGACCTATTTGAGAGTATATTTTCCTAAGAGGTCAGTGGGCATGTGAGTGTTACTAGTGCATAGTTTATAGGTTTTATCCCTAAGATGTAGTGTGAAAGTATTAATCCACCCATCATAGGATGCATAACGATCATGTTAATAGAGGCCTAAGAAATCCAAAGAATTGATGTCACTTTCGACTATATCCCAGAAGTGTTTAATGGAAAAGGTGATGGGGCATTGTGAGTAACCAAGATACATTGGTCATCATCTTCTATCTAGACGAGATTATATGGGTGGGGGTGGGAAGTGGTTGCAGGGAGGAAATGAGAGATTGTGCTTGACTAAATTCTTTTGACTACTATATTCCAAAATGAGGTAAACAATAAGATCTTTAATTTGACTATTATGGGTGACAATATGTTCATGCTCTACCAAATAATAAGCTTGGGCCATGAGGACTAGAGTGCGATCTAGAGACATGGGTTAGAGAGCTCCATGATATCGAAGTCCTCTTCAAGGGTAGGAGTTGATGTATGTTTGATGACTAAAGCTTTGGGAATTTTTTTTCTTGTAATTGTCCACACTCCTCAATGGATGGGAAGTGGTGTGGTGATACTTGCAAAACTTGTGAGTGTGTGGTGAGGTGGTGAAATTGTTGGCTCAAGAAAGGGTGAAAGGAGGGCATTAGGATGGTGGATGGATTTGGGTAGGATGTTTAGTGCCCAAATGTTTTTCAACAAGGAAAGTGTGTTGAAAATATATATCCAAGGAAATGTTGATAAACATGGAATTGACATTGTGAAAAATAGGTAGTAAACTAGAAGTATTGGATTTGACTATTAGTACCTAGGGAGGTTCATATTGATGTTTGTGGTAGCATCGGACATGTACTTCCGCATTTTCTTGTGTCTAGCATGAGAAATTCATCGAAAGCCCAATGTGAGTTTACTTTAGTTAAAAGGAATTAGTTAAAGTAAAAGTAATTGAGTTATTTAAGGAACATGCTTAGCATGCATCATGTAATATAAATCTTAAGTGAGTGTGAGAAGTAATATCAACCGTAGATCACTTTTAAGATTAGAAACATATTATAACTCATAATTATAAAAGCAAGGTTGGGGTAAATGAAAAGTTACTTTTGATAGGAGATCAAAGTCAGATATGTTTGATAAGAGATCAAAGTGAGAGACTTTGGTGAGAGATCAAGATTGAGACTTTTGGTGAGAAACCAAGGTCGAGGATAGCAAATAAGGAATTTTTCTAGTGTGAGGAGTGTAGGATCAAAGAAGGACTTTTGCTTACACTAGACTAAGAATATCTCACAGGTTGGGTGAAGAGATTTCAACCAACTATTGATCCGAGGGTTGGATCACAAAGGACCATGATTCAAGATCTTGGATAGGTGGAGAAGGACTTCCATGTAGAGGTCATATAGGTCAAGGAGGAGAGAGAGAGCAGAAGTAGTCGCAGGTGGGTTTCAGTCGACATAAGCCACAGGGAAGTGTCAGAATGTACAAATCTTGTCGTATGGTTTTTTTGTACACATACACGGTTCACAGTGTATACAATTGCATATATATGTGGTTCACAAAGGGATGAATCACATATGCCTCGAGAAACATGTAAGTACAAGGTCGTACAACAACACATGAGTTGTCAAGTTTTCCTGTAGTGTATAATTCTCTCAGTGGACCATTTTCCCTGTTACATGAGCCCTGATTTGACCTTAATCAAAGCATCATTGGAATAGTTTTCCCTCCATGGTTTTTCTAGGGGTTTATACCCAAAAATATTGATGTTTATATGTGCTTGATTTGGTTTCCTTGTTTATGCTTCTGCTGCATGTTTATTTGATTACTCAACTGTTATTTTAGTAGATAAATAAAAAAAAATTGAGTTAATTGTCGGGTGTTGTGTAGAGGGTGAATATCAACATGGTATTAGATTATACCAAGGGTTGAATCCATTGGAAACTAAGCAGTTCCTTGGTGTTGATCTATAGTTGAAGCTTATTGAAGAGTCCAATGTATTATGGAATGGACTATTTTGGGAATTGGTAGAGCTAGAGGCTTGTTGTGATACCATGGAAGATAAAAGCGAGATCATAGCACAAACCATAGCACATCCCAACATTGGATAGGGTAAAGTGGCAATGTCTCTTCCTCTTCAAGATTAAACTTGATGTATACCCCTACATTGGTAGATTGATATGGAAATTTTGATTGGTATTTATACCAACATGTAAGGTTGAGTTCATTGAGATATAGGGTCAAGATCTACATCTGTTCTTCTTCTTGTAGGTTTGGATGGATTTGAAAATATGTTGTCATTCGTATAATCCAAGCATCCAAGAAGTCTCCATCCATCGTGCTAGTGAAATGAGGAAAGGAGAGTTTAGCATAAATGTGGAGTAGAGGGGCATGATAGTAGTAAGGTGGATTGAAAAGTACGAATCATTTCTTGCTAATCACCTCATGTTTCTCATCCATAGTCGTGTGTTGTTGTAATGACCATTCCAATAATGATTTGTATTCCATAGCGAAGTCGATGGTGTTTTCCAAGAGGTGATCCCTTTTAGGCACCACATTATTATGGAGTAGAGGGACGTGATAGTTGTAAGGAAGCTTGAAAAGTAAAAAGCATTTGTTGCATAATTGTATCATATTTCTCCTACATAATTACTTGCTATTGTAACGACAGTTCCAACAATATTTTGTAGTCCAAAGTGGAGTAAATGGTTTTTTCCAAGAGCTAATCCCTTTTAGTCACCATATTATTATTAAAACTTAATTATGGAGCTAGACATTATCCCAACAATGAATAGATATTAAAAAAAGAAGTGGCTAAAGAGGGTATGGAGTACGCCTCAAGAAGGGCTAACACTATGGTCTCTATGAATCAAGATCTACCGAAGACAAAGAATAAGCCTTCGAAGGAGTGTAGACCTATGAATTTGATACCCATTAATATAAACCAATACTAACTAAGACTAGATCATATGAACACGAAAAAAAAAACCAATACATAGAAAAGCTAAATGAATAACCTATACTTGGTATTCCCTTCAATTTCTTTATTTATACATATGTCAAAAAATATAACTTATGCTATCGAAGTTAACCTAATCTAACATAGATATTCATTGTTAAACTAATTAGAAAAAAACAATCATAATATATACTAAATACAATATATTAATAAAACATTTAAATGCATTAATGCATATATAAAAATAAAAGAAGACATTTTTTAATTGATTACACCACTTTTCATATCTATAATTTATTAATCTAATATGCTTGAAACTTTTCATAATCTATATTTCTTTGTTCTTTGGAAATCAACGTAGATGTTATGTTGGTTGTTAAACCTTAAAACTATAGGTTTCAATTCATATCTCTATTCTCCAAAATCTTTGTTGTTAATCTCTAAACGGTTTTAAGTCAAATATATGTTCTCTTTGCATCATAGAAGTGGAATTAAGAACATAATTACATGCAATTTATATCTATATTCTCCAAAATCTTTGTTGATAATCTCTAGGCGTTTTTAAGTCAAATATATGCTCTCTTTGGATCATAGAAGTGGAATTAAGAACATATATATATATATATATATTACACTTAAAAATATGTGATTTAGTTACATTTTCCTATAATTCTTTATGAGTTGTATGAAGTTTACAATGTATTGTTTTTGTTTTAGTTCACTAATGATTTTGGGTGTGTATATGTTAAATTAGAATTATTTTTTAATAAGGAAATTAATATTATTTTGTTGTATTAAAAACTAAAATCATAAGGTGTCGATAAAGATATATTTGGAAGGGGTTTCCTCACGTAGCAAGGGAGTAATACCACAAAATCACATAAAAGGGATTTTTTTTGGAGATTAGGAAATCACTTACAAAGCAATATTTAGAAGGGGTTTCTTCACGTAGCAAGGGAGTAATATCACAAAATCACATAAAAAGGATTTTTTTTTGGAGCAAATCTCCAAAATAGTGACAAATCTAACAAATTAATTATTTTTTTAAGAAAATGTTAGGCTTAGGGTAGAAAGAAGGAAGACAACACCAAATTGGGCAATGGTCTCCACTTGCACCATTTCACAGACAAAACTCAAGCTACCTAGCTCAATAATTAACACTACAAGTACATATCCAATAATAATCAGTTTCCTCAGACAAGAAAATGCAATGCCACTAAGTGCGATAGAGACAATAACTATTACTAAATAAAACATGAATCGCACAACCAACTATAGTATTGGATATGTTGATTTCATATTAGACATTATGAACATGTTATTTCTTTCAATTAAAGGTGGAAAATCAATTGCTCCATTCTCATTGACCAATTTAAAAACATTATGCAAGTGGAATGATCATATTCCATTTGTTTCTTAAGACTCATTTTCCTTGGGATTGTCATGAGGAACCTTGGCCATAGTCTCCAGTACAACCCATTGATATACCACACTAGTATTAAAGTTTTTATTGTTTGATCCTTTGGGCTGCTTTTTTTTAGAAAATTCCTTCTCCCAAATGTTATTAAACATATACGCAACCCTTCCCACATTGATCAAATCCAGTGGGATAACTTATTCCGACAAAGTACCTTGTGTTGAGTGAACTGATTTCTCCATCTACTTGGCATCTACTCGTCTGTTAGAAGAATGAGGCTCACCATGAGCAAATCTACTAGTTATATATTTTGTATGGTTGTGAAATAAAATGACTTACAAATCATTGGGATTGTATGCTTCCTCCTCTTCATGGTTTATAATTACATGTAATTCTAAATTGTTCTTGGAGATCCTGGTCTGGGAACCACTATCCTCAGTACCAGATAAGATAATATCAACTTGTGCAAGAGGATGTTGAATAAAATAGGTTGTATTACTCTATGAAATCTCAATAGTGATAAATTTTGGCATGGAATGAAAATAAGGGGGGGGGGGCTATTTCGAATATTCAATGGGTTAGATAGGATGTAGGGAGGTTGAGTGTGGTGTGGGATGATCACAAAAGGTTTGAGAAAGAATGAAAAGGTGTAGGAACTTATGGAGAGACACCTACGAGACAACAATAGTGTCAGAGAAAGGGGAGAGATGAGGCTTTGTCGATGAGATAAAGTTATAAGTGTTGTCATACTTAGTGAGTCTGTAAGGATAAATATGAGATTCATATTGGGAAAAGTGTTCAATCTAGTATGGTATACCTATAAGCAACTCAACACAATCCAAAGGGTCACATCACACCGAATTGTGTCTCAAAAATGGAGGCCAATAGAAAATGTGGTAGTACATTGATATGACACAAATAAGGACTAAGCACCTTCATTTACCCATCCAAGATGGTACAGGTAAGGATGAGGAGTGACCAAAATATCCAAAAATTTGACAAGGGAAACCAAAACCAAATTATTTTGACTATGATTGTCCATAATCAATTGAACAATGCAAACCTTAATTTGGAAGTTGTGAGTAAATATTGTTGCATAAGATAAATGATTATGAATACGAGTAAGAAGCACTAGATAAGGTAGGTTCAGTGATATTCTCAACATCAATCACTTCCTTGGGAGGGGCATAATATGTGGTAGGGGGTTGTGGTTCAGATAACAATGCTTTAGCAGATCATTGACATTGAAGTGAATGACAATTCATTGTATTGTGAGAGGTCATCTTATGAAAACTGCAATATGGGCTAGGTTGGGGGGTGGGGGAGTCAAAGGAATGTATGATATTGATGGAGTAGGAGATAATTGATATAGAGAATGAAGATAAAAAGAGTGGCTAACTCAGTTATTTTCATTAGTAAGAGCATGATGAAATGTCAAAGAAAGAGACACACTACGGAACAAGGAAACTTTATGATGTATAGAAGGTAATAAACCATAATTAAATTTAAGTTCGTGGGTGTGGCATAGTGGTAAGGTCGGTCATGTAACGATGGTCAAGTCTCGGGCTCGAACCCGAAGATGGTTGATGCTCGCTGCCTGATTAACCGTTCTGAACCAAGATCACCACCTTATATCGGATGATTGTTCTGCGCACTAGGGTTTAGAGTTGGGTTAACGAAAAGAGGCCAAGCAAGCCGCCATGAGTGCACCTGGGGGCGGGGATTCGGCTCCCCCCCCCTCCATTCTCTACTGATGAGGTTTTCAGGAAACTCGTCAACATCCAAGGTAAGAAAATCTCCCCGCCCAAAGTCCCAAAATTCATCAAGAAACTAGATGTTACCCCAAAAATAGCTTTGTCAGAGGAACAACCCATCAATATCACCCTAGCACTAGCAAAAAGAGGGTTAGTAGGCCAATTTATGGGGTTATGGCCATCGGCAAAGACTACAGATGATTGGATCCATAGGAACTGGAGGCCCCAACTTCAACATAGCGTAACCTGTTATCCAGTGGGAAGGGGCATATTCATTTTTGAATTCATTTCGAAAAAAGACCGAGATCTTATTTTCAGAAGAAGACCTTATTTCATGGGAACTCAAGGCCTATACCTTAATAGATGGACGTCTGAATTCGATCCCTCTATAGATGTCCTAAAAGAGGTCCCATTTTGGGTAAGATTACCAAAACTACATGTACACTGCTAGAGCTATCAATCCCTGCAAAAGATTGGGAATGGACTAGGGCGATTCATAGATAAAGAGGAAAACAAATCCCAATACATCTGTGCCAGAATTTGTGTGGAGATCGACATTGAAGTCGATCTGCTAGAAGCGTTAAAGCTAACTATAGGAGCTTGGCACCACTATCAAAAACTTGACTACGAGCAATTGTCATTCAAGTGAAGGAACTGCCACGAACATGGTCACTTCCAGCAAAATTGCCCCAAAACTCAACCCGTTACAAAAGAAGATGCGGAAGGATGGCAGAAGGTAAAGAAAGGTAAGGCAGTCAAACCAAAAGATAAAAAATCACAAGAACTAGCGAAGCAAAGTCATCTAATCTTAGAAGACAAGGAAGCACTGGCAAAAACTATCGAAGTAGCAAAAAACCAAGAACATGATTTGAAGGCCATCACTACACCTATACTGCTACCTGAACCACCGAATGTAGAAGACCCTATGAAAACGCAAGATGAGAATGTCATTCTAAGCACTGAATCTAGCAAAGATTCAGATGGCGGAGCCTCGAAAACAAGCAGCTCCCATGGAACTCCAGAAAGGCCCTCGAGAGGGAGGAAACCTGAGAAAAAGAAACGAGAAGAGAAATCCTATTGGGACATAGTGCAAGGATCCCAACACACCATTCTAGAAATGATAAGCACTAGAACCACAAGGAATCAAGGAAGGGCCCTGAAAGGAGCAAACACTCCCCAAACTGTTAAATAATGCAGTACGTCTTCTGGAATTGTAGAGGGCTCGGAAGAAAAATAAAAGAAGAAACCATGAGAGATCTAGTCCACATGTCGAAGACCGAGGTACTCTTAATCCAAGAGACTAAATTGGAGGAAACAGATCTCCTCTGCGCAAGTCACTCATTTTGGAAAAAAGGCTCAGGGAAAGTCGTCAGTGCTAGAGGGGCCTCAGGAGGAATAGGCACCTTCTGGGACACATCAAAACTAGACTTGATTGAAGAAGATTTTAATATTCATTGGATCTTCACCAAGATGCTTCATAAAGATTCTGGTCACCAGGTAAATATATTTAACCTTTACGTTCCAGTTTTTCTTTCAGAAAAGAAGACCTATTGGGATTCACTAAAACTCTTCCTAAGCAGGCATATTACTGAAAACATAGTAATCATCGATGATCTCAATGTAACCCTCTCACTATCTGATAAAAAAGGGGGTTCATCGGTCTGTGATCCAACAAGAGAATGGGTAGAAGATCTTATGCTAGACTGGGATCTAGAGGATATCAAGCCAGCCTGGGGGAAGTATACTTGGTCCAACAAAATATTAGGCCCTGGCCATATTACAACTTGCCTGGATAGATTCCTTGTCCAAACCTCCTTTCTTACTCATGGCCTAATGGCTAGCTCAAAAATCCTTCCGAACTATACCTCAGATCACAAACCCATTGTATTAACTCTCAATCCTGGGGAAAACTTGGGTCCTACCCCCTTCCACTTTAGCCCCCTGTGGACCAACCAGGAAGGATTCCAAGAGGTGGTTTATGAGTCATGGAAAATAAATACGATTGGCTCCCCTTTCTTCGTGTGGGAATAAAAAATCTGAAGACTAAAAAAGGATCTCAAAGCTTGGGCAAAAAACCTCACCTCCCCAACCTCTGAGAAGTTTCGCATTCAAAATTCCCTGGATCAGCTTCATCATGCTTTAGAAGAATCTCCACCGAATCAAGATTCACTTACCCAAGAGGTTTCCCTCCAAAAATCCCTCCATCAAGCCAACAGAATAGAAGAAGATTATTGGAGAGTGAAATCAATAAACCTCTGGCTCCAAGCAGGGGATAAAAATACAACCTTCTTCCACAAGCAAGCGAAGGCCCGAAATTTTTTTAAGACGGTCAATGAAATAAACTTCCAAACCCGAGTCATCAAAGAGTTTGAATGAATAAAGAAAGTCGCTCACTCCTTTTTCAAGGACCTATTCACTACCCCGGAAGCTGACCCTTTAGATCCTATGCGCTACCCTCTCTCATCAGTTCTAGAGCTGGTAGGAAATGACAAAAATCAAAGACTTACAGCCCCGATAAGCATGCAAGAGATAAGAAGAGCCTTAAACCACATGGAGCCAGACAAATCCCTTGGACCAGATGGGTTTACAGCTCGGTTCTACAACTCCTGTTGGCCTATTATTAAGAAAGATCTCCTAAGAATGGTCAAGAAATCTCAGAACTGTACCAAGTTGGGAGGAAGCACCAACTCTTCCTTCCTAGCACTAATCCCCAAAGAAAAAGGATCCAACAAATTTAGCATATTCCATCCCATCTCCCTTTGCAACACAGGCTACAAGATCATTACCAAAATTATAGCTAACAGACTAAAGAATTTTCTCCCAAGAACTATCCCTGAAAATCAAGGAGGTTTCATAAAAGGAAGGCAAATCCTGGATAATATCATCTTGGTCCAAGAGGCCATTCATTCTAGCTGCCAAAGAAAAGAGAAAGTTATGATTGTTAAAATTGATCTTGCAAATGGTTTTGATAAAGTTCATCTTGACTTTCTTTTTTTCGCTATGCACAAGCTAGGGTTTGAAAAAAGGTTCATAAATTGGGTCAAGGCTTGCATCTCCCACCCATGGATCGCTCCACTGGTAAATGGTCACCCCTCGGAATTCTTCCAAGCCTCAAGGGGTTTAAGACAAGGTTTCCCCCTGTCTCCTCTACTCTATGTCATCCAAGCTTTTGTACTCAGCTTCCAATTAGACAACTACCTCCAGATCAGATCTCTTTCGGGAATAAGAATGGCCCCTAATGTCAAAGAAATCAACCACGTGCAGTTCGTCGACGACACCTTATTACTAGGCAGAGCCAACAACATCACTACAAGGAATTTTAAAATAGATCTAGATTTGTATAAGGAAGTTTCAGGCAGCGAAATAAGTCTCCACAAGATCTTTGGTTGGAATTGCTTGCCTCGAGAAATGAATGACATTTCCAGAATCCTCAAAATGGAAGGCACCATCACCTAGGAATCGATCAAGTACCTGGGCATTCCCTTATTCAAATCAACCCCCAGAGTGAGCCACTGGTTGCCTCTCCTAGAAAATCTAAAGCAAAGAATTCAGTCTTGGGGGAAAAATTGGTTAAATCTTGGGAAAGTGGTGTTAATGAAGGTTGTTCTTACCAGCCTTCCGATTTATCAGAATTCAATACTCCTAGCTCCTAAAATGTTAATGCTCAAAATCGACGGGATGATGCATCGTTTCCTCTGGGAAGGAGGAAGGAACAATGAAAGGAAACTCCATCTAGTCATTTGGGACAAGAAAAAAAAGCCTCTCCTCGAAGGTGGCTTGCAAATCCGAGATGTGGCCACCCAAAACCTTACAATGGTGGCCAAAATTTTGTGGCTTTTAGTATCGGGTAAAAACACCTGGAGTAAGCGATCTCTCTACAAAAAATACTTCTTGGGACACATAGACAGATGCCTGGATCGTCCCCCAAAAGTCTTGAAAGGCTCCCCGATACTCTATTCTTGGCTCCACGCCTCTGAATCTAACTGAAGGCATTGAAAATATAAAAACCTGGCTCCAAAAAAACAACTACAAAAATCTTTGGGATATCTCGGAATAGGGTGTAGATGAGAACTCTCTTTGGATAAAGTGGACACTAAGGGATTACCATGAAAGGATGGAGGCAGAAGCCAAGATCCTCCTGGAAGCACTCCAAGGGAAATCACCATGCAAGGCATCTATAAAAGACAAACGAGGTTGAGGAGACTCTACGGGGAAATACTCAGTGGTTGCAGGGCACAAGGATATTCAAGAAATTCCTAATGTATGCCTAGACCCCACTCCTTGGAGAACAATTTTGCATTATCCCTCTGTTCCCAAAATTGACATGTTCAATTGGAACCTGGTTCACAAAAGCGCCCTGACCAGTGATAACTTAAAGAGGAAAGGATGGGAAGGGCCTTCCCAATTCCCATAGTGTATGGAGGCCAAAGAAACATCATACCATCTCTTCATTGATTGTGTGTTTTCGAGAGAGGTCTGGACTCATTTCATCAATCCCTTAAGAATTCGACTACCCCCTTCGGTTATCGAGTTGATAAGTAATTGGAAGGATCTTGCCCAATTTTCTTTAAGTAAAAAGAATCTCCTTAAAACCTGTTGGATGTGGCTCCCTAAGTTCCTCTTCTGGAAAGTATGGCTTGAAATAAATAGCCAAATCTTTCATGAGGAAAGAAGAACACCGCCTCAGGTCGCTCTAAAAATAAAATCCATGATGGGGGAAGCCCTGAACACTAAACAGTCTATCACGAACTCTGAGCCTCTAAACTCAGATGAAGATCAGTGGCTCAAAGAGTATGTCCCAAACCATCTGAGAAGAGGGACCCTCAAAATCCCCCAAAAATAAAGCTGGGAAATTAGAATGGACTAGCAAGAATTTATCAAATGGCACTCATCCCTGGAAGAACATTATCTCTTCTTCGACGGGGCCTCGAAAGGGAATCCTGGCAAAGCAGGAGGGGGGGGAGTTTTTCTTGATCCCTCGAGCAAGATAAATATAGCCTATGCCTGGGGCCTTGGAACGAACACTAATAATCAAGCATAAATGCTTGCCCTGTGGCAGGGGCTAAATTTGGCAACTAAACGGAAGGTACAAAATCTAGTAATTTTTGGAGATTCCAGGGTCATTATTCAAGCCATCGCCTTGAAAAAGAAACCAAAGAATATCCAGTTGGCCCAAGTCTATTCAAAGGTAATCCTCCTACTCTCCAATTTCAGAACAACTAAAGTCTACCATATCCTCAGAGACTTAAACCTGCTAGCAGACACCGAGGGAAACAGAGGATCGCTCCTGAGCAAGAGTACGCTTCAAGTGAATGGAGAAGACAAGAGATCTTTAATCCCATGACCCCAAGTCAGTCTCATCGACCTTGACTTGTCAAGAACAAAATATTTCCCTCTCTGAAGAGAATTTGAAGTACAACAAAGAGAATCATGCACCCTTTCTCCTAGAGCAGCCCCCCTCCACTCACAGATAGCAGACAAATCCTCGATCAAAGATTCATGGTACAAGGCAGGTATGGGGGAAAACCCGTGAACCATGTGACAATGCAGGCAGGAAAGGTTATAAATCGCATCAGGAAACGCAACATAGTACCATTTCCCCCCTTCCCCAGTGATGCTACCCTAATTCGTTGATCGCTCTATGTAAGGGAAGGAAAGCAGCAGTGACAACGTCCTCAAATCCAGAACCTTCGTTGGAAGAAAGGATCACAGAAATGCAAAATAAGCTAGACAAGGTCAAAGAACTGTTCAAGGAGAAGACCAAATTAATGCTCATCCTGGACACCGTGGGAGCAAACCGATGGGAATCACTGAATCAAGAGCTCAAATCCCTCAAAGAGGATGTCGCCAGCGAAGTCGAAGTAAATTTCAAAGATATAGTAAATGTGGTAGGAGGAATTCGCCACTGAATCAGCAAGCTAGAAGCTCAGGTCGAGAATCTCTCCAAAGCATAGCCCAAAGACTCAAAGCTCCAGGAGAAGTCTGACAATGACTACCCCCCTTCCGCCCTGCTCTCTCAGCTCAACTTTCTACTCCTAGAAAATTTTGGCAACTAAGTCAAGCTCTTTGGCAATCCTTGAGCCTTCCAGTCTACCATTCACTGGAATTTTGTACAGGATTTTGAGGCAACTGTCTGAACAAGAAAATTTGTTTGTTGTTCGTCTTTGGATTGTAAAGTATCCAGCAGCTCATTTGTCAGTCCTTAATCTATACAAATCTTTAACCGTCTCTAAAAAAATAAAAAATAAAACATAATTAAATTTAATAATAAGTACTTATTCAGGATAAAAAATAGAGAGTTGAACCTAGAGTTTGGAGATTAAATCAATGTATTTGTGTATCGTATGGATAGAAAACTACCATAGCTAAATCCATTTGTCCCATAAACCATCGATATACCTAGCAGGATAAAAATAATCATGAAGAGTCGTGCATAAATTATTCCAACTTGTTATGGCATCACAAGTATGGGTCACTGCCTTATAATTAAGTTTGACACAAAGAAATTCCTCTTTGATCCATATATGATGAACATTTTCCCACCATTGAGCTACTATCCCCTGGAGGTGATCGACTGCCATTGTAATTTTATCATGCTTTGCAGTGCAAATTTATGTTAAAAATAAAAGGAGAAAGTTCTCATCCGTGATGTGGAATTGCAAACCTATGGATATATGATTTATTCATCTAGTTTGTTGATCACCTAAGTTTTCTGTTGGATCACCCGTGTATGTTGTTGGAAAAATTGTTGTTATAAGAATTGGATTTGTATATCGACGAGTGGTACATCTGCACTTTGATACTTTTGGGGGGGCATCATGTGAGATACTCATCTCAAGAAGAACAAAATATTGAAGTTGTTGTTGTTTGTGTTAGCGCACATCCTTAAGTGCCTACTTGAAGAGAGTTGGTCCCAATTAGATATTGGCTATCGATGCCATATATAGAGGGTGTTGTTCCCTCTTCTTTCTTTGGCTATAGAAGCTAGGAATGCAAGCTATAATATCGATTGATACACAATGAGCTAGAAAACATCATGACATAAAACTTGTATTATGCCTTTCAAACATAAATTTAATATAGAATCGTCTCTCTTATATGCTCATTGGCTACAAAACTAAGGACATGGATGATTTTAAGGATGGAAATTTATTTTAAAATGTAGAAACCTTGGTGAGTCTTACTAATCCTTCATATGCCAACTATAAAATGTTTGGCGATATTTTTGTAAAAATATTCAAATTTCTAAGGATTTTATATAGTTTCTATAAAATTTTGGCGATTTTTAAGGTAAAATAATTTTATCCTTTAAAATTTGGGCAAATCATTTTTAGAATAGTGAATCTTTTTTAGGAGAAAAACATGGAAAATTAACCCCTAAAATCATCCCTAAGTAAGAATGATCAATTTAACCTTGTCTCCTTCTATATTTTAATATTATATTATATTATTCCTCACCACCACTAGCTATAGTTATGCTAATTAATATCCTTCATTTCATGATAGCTCAATTCCTTAACCATTATATTTAACCCTTAAGCTTTAGAGCGATCACCTTACATTAACTAATAAGTTTTTTAAAGTTTTCATTATTAATTTTTATTTCAAACATAAACTCAACCTATGTCATTGCCTCAATATAATAGGATGTTGATAATTATCACACAACCTCACATGTATTATATGTATTATAGTTATTGCATTCTTTTATAATTTTTTCTTTTTATCTAAATTATTATTTCTTTTAATTAGAAAAATTATTTCATTCCATTTAACTTAGCTTTTTTTTGGGGGGGGGGGGCTTATAAAGACAAATACAAAATATAGCCACAACATTAATGTAATTACATTTTAAACAAGTTTATGATTCTATTTCTAAAAGGTAAACAAACTAATTCTAACGTGTTTAGTATCCATATCATTTCATCTCAACATGCCCATGCGCACATACACACAATCAAAACATAAATATTTTAATATATTATAAAGTGAGGTTGCATGTAACAACCCAATTTATTTTTATTGATCATAGTTTGTTAAGTTAAATTTAATTAATTATTAAAATAAATACAATGAATCTTTTACTATTTTATTATTGTATGGTAGGTGAGGGAATTAATGAAGGGATAATGAAGTTGGGGAATTGAATGAGGGGGAGGGATTCGAGAGAAGAGGATAAGGAAGAGGGGAGAGGACTGGTAGAGGGGTCTTTTTCTTTGGTGGGGGGGGGGCGGGGGTGGTTCTGGAAGAAGGGGAAGAGAAGGAGGAGGAAATTAGAAGGAAAGATTGTTTTTGAAGGACTTTTACAGGGGCACTGTTGTTGTTGGGAACTTTGGGCTCGGGGGCCAGGAAACCGCAAGGATTCTTGGAGCTAGGGAGCTGGAGAGGTTGTTCCTAGTTGGCTGGGAAGTAAATATTCAATTTTTGGGCAGTTTGGGCAAGAACAAGAGCAAAGGAGCAAAGGGCTAAATCAACCAGAACCTGTAGGTCGAGGTATGTGTTTTACTAGCTGATCTATTGTATTTATGTTGTTGTTATTATTTTTTCTATTTACCAGTTTATTCCTTGCATAAAGTAAAATTCTAATCTAAATTGTTGTAAAAAAAGAACCATTACAATAGGAGGTAATTTTATTTTAAGGCCATGAAACAGAGGGCCTTACAAATGGTATCACAACCCAGTTTCAAAACTGAAACCTAGGGCTTGCCCTCCTACAACCCTAGGAAAACACAACCTGAACCCTTGGACATGCAGCTACCCTTTATTTACAACCCTTAAATAAACAAAAAAATAACCCAAAAATGACCCTAGAACCCTAAGGAAACTACCCAGAAAAGTATTGGAGAAGAGGGTGAGTGCAACAGGGAAGAGACCCTGCCACACCTCTTTCAGTCCCATGTCCACATGTTCCTTGTTCCACTGTTCCAACCCCTGTACCTGTAAACATCCTCACCTACACAAGAACGGGAGGAAATAATTATAAGGGTTAGATGCAAACAAAAACAAAAAAATAAATAGAAAATAGGTGTATATATAAATATTAAAAGATTGGGACAATTAAAATCAAACCCCAGTTTTCCAAGCATACATCCGAAGGATAGATCATCTCATCAAAGACACATCATAGGCCATGTCACAAGGAGTAGCGCTAAGGCACCAAGGAGAGCCCATGTGTCAATAACCCAAGTGTGAGGTGCCAAGGGAGAGAGCCCAAGTGTGAGGCATTGAGGGAGAGAGCCCACAAGCCATAACCAAGTTATATCATATGCCAAGTTGAGTCAAGCACCAGGTGACAAGGCACCAAGGGAGAGCCCATGAGTCTTTTGGTTATGTCAACAAGTCAACTCCCAAACCATGCGTCATGTCAACTCCCAAACCATATGCCACCAAATGTCATACAAATCACCTATATCAAGTGCCAAGACAAGCATTGGGCGCTAAGGGAAAATCTCACAAGCTGCATGATGTGCTCAACACTCTAGAAACCAAATGACAAACCATGAGCCACGAGGAGGAGAACCCACAAAGGGTGACCACATTTGCACTACACACCAACACCTCTGCCAACACCCCCGCACCTCCACCAATGCGAAACCACGAGGAGGAAGCCCATAAGGGGCGACCACATTTTCACTATGCACCAACACCTCTGCCATCACCCTCGCACCGCCACCAGTGCCAAACCACGAGGAGGAATCCCACAAAGGGCATGTACTGTGCACTACGCATCCAAGCTAGCGCCCAGGCTGAGACTAAGCACCAAGGAGGATGCAAAGGGTGAGAAAGCTCACGCACAAGCCCGCAGGCTCAGTCTCATTGCATTACACGTCCAACACCAAAAACCCACTTAAGCCTGCAAGCGAGTACGAGACAATAGGATGGGAGGTAAATGTTCATTTTTTAGGCAGTTTGGGCAAGAACAAGAGCAAAGGAGCAATGGGATAAATCAACCAGAACCTGTAGGTTGAGGTATGTATTTTACTAGCTGATCTGTTGTATTTATGTTGTTGTTATTATGTTGTCTATTTACCAGTTTATTCCTTGCATAAAGTAAAATTGTATTCTAAATTGTTGTAAGAAAAGAACCATTACAGTAGGAGGTAATCCTATTTTGAGGACATGAAACAGAGGGCCTTACACTGCAGCTCAAGATTACATCAAAATTGATCCCAAAAAGAGGCTCATACACCAATCTATTTTCTATATATAACATGTTATAGAGACTTCTAAACTAAATTGAAATTCCACGCCATTTTTCTAGTAGTTGTCCTGAGATATTGGTCCAAGATACATACTGAATTTAAAAACATTCATGCATTAAGTATGGACACTACCATGTGATTCATCTTCCTTAGCAAGGTGGGGAGGATTTGATTCCTCAATATCCATTGGATCTTGAATTTGGCTGACAATGTCATCTTCCATTGCTTTGTGTTGTCCATCCCCCAGGTTTTTGGATGCTAATGACATGAAATTCAAGCGCATTGCCACAACCAAAGATCACAGATGCCCACATTCTACTTCCAAGGAGCTGACTTGATGCCTCTATTGCTGGATGAGGTATGTGACGTTGATCGAGAGAGCACTAAGAGCTTGTTCTAGTTCTACCTTCTTTGCTGAGAAAGACATCATGGCATGCCTAATTTCTTCATGCCTCCTTAGTACCATCCGATTTTTTATTTATTTCAAGGCTATCCATTATGCTCAGACCCCTCATATTCTAGGTTCTCTTGAGCTTAGATAGGACCAATTCCCTACAGTGACTATGAGGTGAGTCCTCTTGGAAGATTAGGACAAACAAGTAGAGGAATAAGCGTTGTTTACCTTCACCATTCAAATGCCTTGCTAGTAAGACAACGACCAAATCAAAGCTCGATTCCAGATCATGTCTGGAAGTTCATACTTACTCTACCTGCATTGACACGAAAACTTCCACCTCCAAACCCGTCCTCACATTGACCTCCAACCCTCTTGCCTCTTCTCCTATCACACTAAACTGAAAACTCACTAGAGCTCCTTCCCTGATCATTAACATAATACAAAAACTCACAAACAACCATTATCCCATATACTATAGATTGTTCACTACAGATGGAGTTATTACTAACTCACATGAGAGGATGTTTGGCATGTGTGAGTGCGGGAGTCCACCTGCCTCTTGTCCCTTCGAACCCGCTAGATGGAACTAGATGCATGGAATGAAATGTGGATTTGGACCTTAGCTTATACCTCTCTTCCAAAGGCTTGAAAAGCTCCTTTTAGATAGTTTGTGTTCTCATAAACCCATATAAGTAAGCGCCCCTTCCCATCACACTAAGGGATTTGGAGAGGATGAAGAACCCCATTCTTGTGTAGTGATCCTTATTGAAGAGACTTGGATTTCTTTGCCCACAAGTCTGCCTCTACATTGAGCCTCGTTTTTACATGAAAGAAACAAATTTGCTTGAAGGACTGAGCTACATGCTTGATGCTCTTTAAAAGATAGATTATCTTGCTGCCAGAAGGACAACCTTGGTCGCTCACTGCTTGAATTACCAACAATGAGTCTCTTATCACCACTAGTTTTTTTATTCCTTCCTCCTTCACCAGATTAAGCCCACACCACAATGCATAAGTTGATGCAATTTTTTTCAACAATTCCCTAGGCCCCAAGTATAATCCACAACTGTGTTTCCTATGAAATCTTGTATTGTTCCCCTACACCTACCACCCCTCTTTCATAAAATATTATAATAATAATAATAATCTATTTTTAAGGTCACAGTTAAGCCACACCAAATTGGTGTATGAAACCCCCTTGTTTGTGGGACAAGGGGCCCCCTCCGCCCAACGATTTGACTGGTAAAGTCTACGGAGGTATACATACCTTACCCCAGTCTGGATTTGAACTTGTAACCTCTTAGGAGAAAACACATGTTCTTAACCATTAGACCCACTAGAAAGAAAGGTCCAATACCTTGTAAATAATCAATAAAAATAAATTAATATAATTATAATTAATTATTAATTGTTAAATAATAATGTGAAAATATAAATATTAATACACTTTATATTACTTTATTATTATGATATTAATAATGTTACTTAATATATCTTCATTTTAATTTGAAATATCAAATAAAATGTTTGTTTTATATATATGACAAAATCATGAGATATATTTGATATGTATTGTATTAATTTGAAATATATATATATATATATATGAATGACAAAATCATGAGATATGCATGATATGTATTATTTGTTGTTGTATTTTTGTCTCTTCTATAAATTATTAATATTTACATAAATATTTATATTTTATAAGTATGCATATGTTAAAGGTATGTTACATAGATTCAATAAGTGATTAAGAATATTAAATTTAAAATAAATAAAAAAATTAAGTTGAACTTTGAAAATGAATTTATTTTAATTTAATTTAAAAAATATTAGATGCAAATATTTGAAATAATATATAAGATTGATTTAAAAAGCAACTTCGTCAATGGTATCGTTAGGTGAAAAGACACAATAATAAGTAGTTGGAAATTGCATATTATTCTCACTATGAAACTTGAAATTTTTTTTTATAAAAAAACTAAATATAATATATATTTACATTTATTAATATCTAGTATATATTTACATTTATATGATATTAATGAAAAGTTTTCTAAATATTAATATCTATGAATTGTGATACAAATACCCGGGAAAAAACTTGAACATTGCACTTACCATGTCAAAAGCAATTACTTTACTTTTGATAATTATATAATTTATTTATAATAATTTTTATTAAATAATACTAATTAAATTGAAATTATATATATATAAATATATAAATATAAGCATATTTTTTACTTTATGTGCACAACTTTTGGTCTTTTGTAGATTCTTTTACAACTTTCCTTGAATTTATGTGGCCTTTCAAACAAAAAGTGAATGCTTTTGTTTTGTTTTTTTAATAGATGCTAACTTTTATGGAATTTATCATGTTTTTCAAATAAAAAGTGAATTCAAATTGCTATGCATTCATTATCATAAAAAAAATTTAATTTAAATATAATAATATTGAGGTAATTTTGAAGTGAAATTGGAGGAACTTAACTTTTATAATAATAATAATAATGATTTAATTTTAAGGTCACAATCAAGTTAAACACTAAATTGGTGTATGAGGTCTCTTTGTTTATGGGACAAGGGCACGTTGAGATTTGACTCCTAAAGTATATGGAGTTATACATACCCTACCTCTCTCTAGATTTGAACTTG
Organism: Picea engelmannii; assembly: GCA_009831015.1. Lineage (NCBI taxonomy): Eukaryota > Viridiplantae > Streptophyta > Pinopsida > Pinales > Pinaceae > Picea > Picea engelmannii. Next base: position 598,621 of record ML788494.1, read on the forward strand.
TGATTTCTTAGGAAGAAACACATGTTCTAAAACATTTTTTTTTGTAAATTCACAATCATAATTCTATTAATTTTTCAAAAAATCATATAGACAAAATAACTTTGTTGTTGGCCTGCCACTTGGAAAACCAAACCAACAACAAAAGAAAATATCAACCGACCATATATATTGTTTTTAAGTTGTCCAAAAAAACCTTAAAAACTTGAGGTGCCAAAGATACTCGTCTATGAGTTTAGAAATATTTAACAAACCTATGTGTATTTCTATCTATCATTTTAACAAAAGAGACTTGAAGGGTACCCAACTTCAAGGGGCCAAGGGCCCAACGGAGATATCCGATGGATTTTGTTTTTCTAAGCATTGTCATGTCCAGGTTTTTGGTGACGAGTTGTTGTTGGCATTCTCAAATTGTTGAAAGCAAGCAAAAGACGAGTTGGAATCTCTCTGACCATCAGATGAAGGCCATTAAACTGAGAAATTGGATTGTGTTTTGGGCATCCTCCCTTGTCTGAAGCATTTGATCCATGAAAGTCTTGATATGCCATTATAATTTTACAAAACAATCATATATTTACAAATATTTCTTTAATATTTATTTCAATTATTTTCTAATTTAATTGATTTTTATATCATGTATTACATTAATTACATTTACATCATTATTATTATTATTATTATTATTATTATTATTTAACAGAAACGGTTATAGCTTATATTAATGGGGTGGACTAGCCACATATCCGATTACAAAATGGCTTCGAATTTCTTCGGGTCTGTCTTTATAAACCATTCTACTTCTATAGCTCTAGACTAGTGAACTGAACTAGTTCATGTACGTCTTCTAAAAGAACTGGAATAAATTTAGATGCCGAAACTCCAGCCATTGTTTCAGCAAAGTCTCAGCACTGTTTCAGCATGTGTCTCAGCACTGTTTCAGCATTTGTTACAGCGGTGTTTCAGCATATGATCCAGCACTGTTTCAGCATTTGTTCTAGCACTGTGTTTCAGCATATATTACAACACTGTTTCGACATATGTTCCAGCACTGTTTCAGCATATGTTCCAGCATATGTTCCAGCACTGTGTTTCAGCATATGGTACAACACTATGTTTCAACATATGTTCCAGCATGTGTCTCGACACTCTTTCAGCATTTGTTACAGTGGTGTTTCAGCATATGATCCAACACTGTTTGAGCATTTGTTCCAGCACTGTGTTTCAGCATATATTACAGCACTGTGTTTCAACATATGTTCTAACGCTGTGTTTCAGCTTATGGTACAACACTATGTTTCAACATATGTTCCAACCTTCCTTTGCACATCCATCTACAATCTTTTACACGTTGCTACCATTTTCAAGGGATACAGATTTTTGTTGGGTCTCCGTCATTTACATCATTATTATTTTTACTTTCATATATTTGAAAAATTAATAATATCAATTACATTTGTAATTAAAAATATATATAATTTTAATTTCACATCTTTCAAAAACTTAATAATATCAGATACATACATCATTAAAAAAAAATAGGATTAAAAATTTGTCGAAGGTTATATTTACACTTTAAACATGTTAACATTTGTAGAAACCCACAGGCCCCGAGGGCGCTAACAGGGACGGATATGGCGTTGTGGGGGGAGAAAGGGAGCAAGTTGGGGATTTCTTTTATCTTAATAATATATTTTGTTAATAATATTTTTTTAATAATAATGTGTTTTTATTATGATTTGAATTACAAAATGAAATGCATGTATTCTTTTTATTAAATAACATATTGTCATTATGGTTTTAATTAGTATTCTTTTTATTATAATAACATATTGTAATTATGGTTTTAATTATAAATTAGCATTCTTTTTATTATAATAACATATTGTCATTATGATTTTAATTATAAAATAAAATACATAAGAAAGAAGTTAATAATATATTTTGTTAATATTTTTTTTATTTTATAATAATGTGTTTTTATTATGATTTGAATTACAAAATGAAATGCATGTATTCTTTTTATTACAATAACATATTGTCATTATGGTTTTAATTAGTATTCTTTTTATTATAATAACATATTATGATTATGATTTTAATTATAAATTAGCATTCTTTTTATTATAATAACATATTGTCATTATGGTTTTAATTATAAAGTAAACCATAATTATAAAGTGAAATATATAGGAAAAAAGTTTAAAATGAATCTATATTATATTATATAAATATAAAAATAAAAGTTTCATAATAAATTAAAAGATACTTACTTTGTAAATAATCTTATAATTAATCATCAATTAAATTAAATGAAATTGAAAAATTACTCACCTTACATATAACCATTTCACCTTACATATAATCATTACTTCATTACTTGGATGAAAACTAGAGTAATGCATTATTCTATAAGACTATCAATGAATGTAAAGATGTGATGGAATTTTGACTTGGATGAAAATTCCTTACATATAACCATTTCACCTTACATATAATCATTACTTCATTACTTGGATGAAAACTAGAGTAATGCATTATTCTATAAGACTATCAATGAATGTAAAGATGTGATGGAATTTTGACTTGGATGAAAATTAGAGTAATGCATTATTCTATAAAACTATCAATGAATGTAAAGATGTGATGGCATTTTGGAAGTGCCTAGAGGTAAAAAGGTGATGAAACTTTGAAAGTGTCATTTTAAACAAGTGTAAAGATTAAAGATTATTAATGAATGTAAAGATATAAGACTATCACTGAATGTAAAGATGTGATGGAATTTTGGAAGTGCTTAGAGGTAAAAAGGTGATGAAACTTTGAAAGTGTCATTTTAAACAAGTGTAAAGATTAAAGATTATTAAGTGGTTGGGAGATAAGTTTATTTTTTATTCATAAATGTAAAGAGGTGATGGAATTTTGAAAGTGCCAATAGATAGAAAGAAAGGTGATGAAACTTTGAAAGTGCCACTTCAAACAAACAAAAAAATTATTAAGCACTTTCAATAAGTGTAAAGATTATTAAGTGGTTGGGAGATAAGTTACTTTTTATCCATGAATGTAAAGAGGTGATGGAATTTTGGAAGTGCCAATAAGTAGAAAGGTGAATGTAAAGAGGTAATGGAATTTTGGAAGTGCCAATAGGTAGAAAGGTGATGAAACTTTGAAAGTGCCATTTCAAACAAATAACTATAAAGATTATTAAGTTGTGGGGTTTAAGTTTACTTTTTGGGGTATAAGTTTACTTTTTGAAATATACTTCAAGTTAGTTAAAAAAATTGTTATTTCATATAATTTGTAAATTAAAAAACAATTCTAATAGCTATATTTTTTTTATTAATTTTCAAAATGTTAAAATGAGTTTAGAAGATCTTCAAGTTGGACTACTTGTGAGTCCATCACCAAGGTTTGTAACTTTTTCCACAAAGGTAAACACTTTGTAACTTTTTCCATAAAGTTAAACACTTTGATGATAGTTCTTTTCATAAAATGCAACTAGAAGTAGTACATATGAATACAATATATGTAAATGCTATTCAAAAATATTGTTATGTGTAGAGACAACACAATATATTGGATAGTTTAAGAATGAAATTTAAGTGATTATTAGGTTGGAATTTGACTATATCCTCTCATGATATCATGATAATTGTCTAGTGATTATTAAGTTGGAATTTGACTATATCTTTTGAGCATAATAGTTATCTTAGCTATCAACATGAGATTTAAATAAAATCTATTACCTCAAGCATGAGATCTAAAATATATTTTTCTTTGTTATTGATTATTACCAATAAACATGAGATCAAAATAATACTTACATTGTTATCATTTACTTGAGTATAATAAGTGGTGATGGAGTGTAGCATCTAGAACTTATCTTACTTATGAAATAATTTAAAGAATATGTAACATTTTTGGATAAATAGAAAAGATTTTATTAATTTATAACTTTTAATAAATTTTATTCATTAAAATTTATGATTTATTAAATTAAATATTTATAAATAAAAAAATTCATAATCAACTCTATTCACAATTCACTTTCAAGTTAATTTGATGATTTCATTATTAAATTAACTAAATATTCTCTATACAAGTTGTCATGATAATGTAAACGGTTTAACTTTAAATTTATTCCCTAAGTTATCATGATAGTGTAAACGATTTAACTTTAAATTTATTCCCTATTATCATTATGTTAATATAGATAATATAAACTTATAAAAATTACAAATTCTCTAATAAAAGAATTATACAAATTGTCATGATAATGTAAATGATTTAACTTTGAATTTATTCCCTATTATCATTATGTTATTATAGGTAATATAAACTTATAAAAATTACAAGTTCCCTAATAAAAGAACTATGTTCAAACACTATGGAAAATATATTAATAACTAAAACTAAAATACACATTTGTTTGTCTATCTTATATTTTATGTATACAATAATGAAATGAACTTCTACCAAATTTTCTTATATTTAATAAACTTCTACCCAATTTAATAATAAAATGAAGTTTATGCTATGAGTAATTTATTTAAAAAAAAATATTAATTTTTATTATTATTGATGATGATGATGATTAATGTTCACTAAGATTTAATTGGTCTATCTGATCTTAAGAGGGTAAGTGATTACTTGTGATTTTTTAGAATTTTGTTTCATCAAAACTATGATGGTTTTAGAATACTTCTCTCAAGGTTTTTTAAGCATAGAAATAAGATTTTAAAGAAATCTAAGTAATTTCTTACCTTCTTAAGATCAGATATACCAATTGGTCAACCTTAATCACCACTGCCACCATCGTCATAAAACAATAACAAATATAATTACTATATAATTATAAGAAAGAACAACATTTATCTATTTTATACTAGCCTTAATATATGATTAACATTGCTTATTAAAAATTTATAATTATAATTACAAATTAATTATCTATGAATTATAATATATAGTATTATAAGTGAATAATTTGGATTTCCTCTTTTATTATAATTTTCATATATAATTAAAGTGACAATTGCATCGAGTGGAAAATGGCTCTGCGCGAGAGGATCTCATCGCGGCTAGGGTCTAAACCCTAGCCGCCGCACTGGTTATCGTTTGCAGGGGCGAGGAATCCACGGGAAGCACCCGACCAGGGCTCCTTTAGTTTGCAGGGCCGAGGAAATGCGAAGGGAGCAGATCAAGAGCACAGATACGTGATTTCCTGAGTGGCCCGAGTGTGCCAGCAACCCTGCACGCGTTTTCGCGGCGACTTGGTGCCAAGAAGAGTGGCCATGGCCTCAGATGCGAATGCCAAGAAGGGTAATGACCGGTTGGAAGCTTTCAAGGAGCTAGTTCGCTCGGCAAGACCCAAAACCGAGCCTTCGTCCTTGTCTAAGTTTGTTAAAAAGATGGAGGAGATCCCTTTGCTGGAGCTACCTCCAGAGGAGCCCTGCAATCTAGCCCTCCTATTTGCAGAAACGGCCCTCATCGGAAAGTTTACGGGATTATGGCCTAGCCCCAAATCG
>ML788495.1:0-61500 GCA_009831015.1 Picea engelmannii
TGCATGTTCTCCCCTTGCCAGAAACTTAGGATAAAACATAAAATGCACATGTCTTTTGGGATAATATTAAAATATTATTCCCAGGCTTAATCCCCCTAGGCTTAGCCCCTAGGCTCAACACTTAGCCCCTTTTCCCACCTTCAACCCCTAATTCCTTGCCCACCTTATGGATTCTTAGTCCCCCTTCACTCATTCATCATGGTCGGTCTGCACATGGCGGTGTTTTTGTTTGATTAATTGTTCTGCATGATTACATATACAACAACAGGCTCCTGGCCTTCAACACTTAGGCTCCCTGGCCTAACAACACATAAGGCTCCAGCTTATAAGAACGACTCACCAACCTATAAATCATAATTACAATTCCTTTCAGAACATGGTTTACTATGGGGCTCGGCCTTGGGAACACTACAGTCCAAGTATAGCAAGTTGGGTCTCACGCTTGTCTCTCTTTAGGATAATCTCTCTTGCACGCCCATGAAAACCTCTATGGTGGCAAAAAAGAAAAACGGGGGAGCAAAAGATTCTATTAGCCTATTACTTGAGAAATCTCTCGCGCGACAAAGGGATGAAATCATGGATAATGTTTCCCACATCCTTCAACGCCTACCGATAGCAACTGACACATCTTCATCAAGAAACCACTTTGGAGGAACCTCTGCCTTCAAGGTACAAGTTAATTTTGATATTCCCGTATTTGAAGGTCAGATAGATGAAAATGCCTTAGAAAAATGGTTGAATCTTCTAGAAGGTTATTTCTTTGTTCACAATTTTTTCGAAAGGGAAAAGATTACCTTCTCACTCCTCAAGGCTCTCCCCCATGTCAAACATTGGTGGAAAACTTATTGGGAGAAAAGTTCCATAGAGTAATATGGAATATATGGGGTCGAGCCCACTTGGTATTTTTTTGTGGATGTGGTCAAGGAATAATACTACCTTGTTGATAACTATGAATACCAGTACATGAGATGGACCACAATGCAGAAAGAGAAGAGCCAAATAGTGCCAGCGTTCACAAATACTTTCCATGCCTTACACACCAAGCTGGGTATCAAAGACTCCGAGCGACATCTGGTTCTGAAATATCCTGGGGCTTTGCATAGGTACATCCAAACCGAAATGGATTTCCTAAACATCTCATCATTGAGAGTTTCCTATCAATATGCTATCAAAATCAAGAAGAAATTTAGGCACCAGAACAAATGGGAGTTCGAGTCTGCAAATCAACAACAACCAAAGCATGGTAAAGATGACCCTAACCAACAACTTTCTGACAACCAGTCCAAGACATAGCAAAAGAAGGGTAAAGGAAAGACGAAGAATGACATGGGAAGCGATGCGACTTCCACAAACTACCATGGCACAACACTGATGAATGTCGCTCGAAGCATTCATTGGTGGTCGAGGTCAAAGACAAGGAGTCAATCCATGATTCAGAATCTGATCCAGAAAATATTGAAAACAAATAGATCATCGACGCAGACCATGCTGCTACTATCACGACTGCAACAATTCAATCATAAGAACCAGTAGATCATGAAGAGGCGGAGCGCCTCTTCCATTCATAGATGTGAGTGAAGTGGAACCCATTGAATTTCATTTTTGATAGAAGTAGCCAGAATAACCTCATCTTATTTGAGCTTGTCAAATAGTTCAGGTTTTCAAAAACACCACACCCGCAGCCATGCAACATCGAGTTTTTTCACTGGGGACGAGATCTTCGTGTCAGCCGGCAGTGTCGCCTCTCCTATGGCATTCATCCCTTCAAGGATGAGGTAGTGTTTCATGTTGCCCCTCTTGATGTATGGGATGTTTTCTTGGGTCAACGATATATGTGGAAACCTCATGTTGTTTATGATTCTCGACCCTATAGTGTCATTATTACTCTCAGGGGTCATCTCTGCAGAATACCAAAGGTAGTTCTGACTATTGTTCCACCAAAATAGTTTCGCAAGGTAATATCTCATACTGAAAAATTCATCCTCTTCACAGTCTGTTCAAAGGATGCACAAAAGGCCACTATAACCAATGCAACCTCAACACCTTCTATTAAAAAAAAGCAGATTGCAAAAGAGAAAGAAGATATTGTTTCTTCGCCTAGAATGGTGCCTACACAATGCCCCGTCAAGCCCAGAGACAATAGGTTGGTGGAACATATTCAACCCCTCCAATAACAAGTTCGTGAAAGCTTTCCATAGACCAAGCAATGCAACTTATCCAACAAGGAACACAACTCAACAAGATTCAAATTCAGAAAATACTTTCCCCTCTTCCCCGAGCACTCAACGCAATGGATACCATTGGTTTATAAGGGGGGAGGATTGGTCCAGGTGGATATTGGTGGCCACCCACCTGTTCCAAATTACAACTGGCTCATCTTGACAACTTTCAGTTCAACACATTTCTCTATAATGGGGACATTTCTTTGTAATTGTGGGTTTTGCACTTACATGGCTAACCTGAATCCCTAGTCAACATCCAGGTGGATATTGGTGGCCACCCATGTATTCCAACTAGTTTATTTTGGAAGATTTCATTTTAGTACATCTTTATGTACTTTCAGGGCCATTTTGGGTCTCTAAACAATGTTTTCTTGGCTTTCCACAGTCAAAATGTAGACAGAGTTAGAGTTTGATGGCATAATGAATATTCCTTAGAAAGACCTTTCCAATGGGCTATAACGCGCCTAAAATGAAGATTGTATGCAAAAGTTACGACCTCGGGAAGTTAATGTACTAACTTACCTCAACGGGGCCCACATGACTTTTGATGCTTCATCTCCTAGGGTTAGGCTTTTGGATGTCTAGGGTTTTGGAATTCATGTTTATCATAGAAAGGCCTTTAGATCCTCATTGTAGTCATCTTCTGGAGGATGAGCATGAACGTCACATCTCTTCTTAGAGATAAAGTTGTCACCATTCTAGTGAGTCTTGCACTCTGTATTTTTATAGTCTCGGTACATTTTTTTCATTAGTAGAAATATGTATTGTTGTATTTCTCTATTTATGACAATTTTTATGTGTATTTCATTGTAATATATCTGTTTCATTTCATTCTAAAAAAAATATGGATCAGTGGTATCAGACCAGGATGCTCTTGATCATTTTTCACTTCATGTCCCTAATGAAATCTGAGTATAGAAAGTTGGGTCTTGAGCTTGTCTCTCTTGAGGACAATTACTCTCGCATGCACAAGAAACCCTCTATGGTGGAAGAAAATAAAAATGATGGAGCATAAGATTCTATTAACTTGTTGCTTGAGCAAGCTCTCGTGCGACAAAGGGATGAAATGATGGAGAATGTTTTACACATCCTTCAATGCATGTCGATAGCAACAGTCACATGTTCATCAAGTAGCCACTTTGGAGCAACCTCTCCATTCGAGGTACAAGTTAATTTTGATATTCCCGTATTTGAAGGTCAGATAGATGCAGATGCCTTAGAAAAATGGTTGAATCAACTAGAAGTTTATTTATCTATTCACAATGTTTTTGATAGGGAAAATATCACCTTCTCACTCCTCAAGGATCTCCCCCATGTCAAACATTGGTGGGAATCTTACTGGGAGCAAAGTTCCACAAAGGAATCTAGAATATATGGGGTCGAGCCCACTTGGGATTTTTTTGTGTGGATGCGTTCAAGGAACAATACTACCTTGTTGATAACTATGAAGACTAGTACATGAGATGGACCACACTATGGCAAGAGAAGAGCCAAATAGTGTCAGAGTTCACAAATACTTTCTGTACCTTGCGCACCAAGATGAGTGTCAAAGACTCTGAGCGACATATGGTTTTGAAATACCATGGGAATCTGTATAGGTACATCCAAACTAAAATGGATTTCCTAAACATCTCATCATTGGGAGTTTCCTATCGATATGTTGTCAAAATCGAGCAGAAATTTAGGCACCAGAATGAATGGGAGTTTGGGTTTGTAAATCTGCAACAACCAAATCATGGTAAATACGACCCTAACTAATATCCTTTCGACAACAAGTCCAAGACACAAGAAAATAAGGGTAAAAGAAAGACGAAGAATGACAGTGGGAAGTGGTGCGACTTGCACAAAATCCCCTAGAACAACACCGATGAATGTTGCTCGAAACAATCATTGGTGGACGAGGTCAAAGACAAGGAGTCGAACCCTGATTCATAATATGATCTAGAAAATATTGAAAATAGACAAATCATCGATGTAGACCCTACTGCTACAATCGCAATTGCAACAATTCAACTAAAAGAACTAGTAGTTCCTGAAGAGGGGGGGTGCCTCTTCCATTCACAGATGTGGTGAAGGGGAACCCATTTCATTTTGTTGTTGATAGCGGTATCCAGAAGAACCTCATCTCAGTTGAGGTTGTCAGACAGTTGGGGTTGTCAACAACACCATAGCCGAAACCATACAACATCGGGTGGCTTCACGAGGGACGAGATCTTTGTGTCAGCCAAGAATGCCTCCTTTCCTATGGCATCCATTCCTTCAAGGATGAGGTAGTGTGCGATGTTTCCCCTCTTGATGTTTTTGATGTTGTTTTGAGCCAACCATATATGTGGAAACATTATGTTGTTTATGATTCTCAACCCTCTATTCTCATTATTACTCTGGGGGGTAAGATCTATAGGATACCAAAGGTAGTTATGACTACTGTTCCACCAAAACAGTGCCGCAAGGTAATCTCTCATAGTGAAAAATTTATCCTCTTCATAGTTTGTTCAAATGATGCATAGAAGGCCACTACAACCACTGCATCCTCAACACCTTCTATATAGCAGAAGAAGATTGCAGAAGAGAAAGAAGATATTGTTTCTTCACCTATAATGGTGCCTACGCAATGTCCCATCAAGCCCAGAGACAACAGGTTGGTGGAAAAGATTCAACCCCACCAGCAATAGGTTCGTGACAACCTTCCACAAACCAAGAATGCTACTTGTCCAACAAGGAATGCAACTCAACAAGATTCAAATTTATAAAATGCTTTCCCCTCTTCCCTGGGCACTCAATGCAATGGAGACCATTACTTCCTAAGGGGAGAGAATTGATCTAGGTGGATATTGGTGGCTACCCACCTGTTCCAAATTCCAATTGACTCATCTTGACATTTTTTAGTTCAACATGTTTTTCTGTAATGGGGACATTTCTTTGTAATTGTGGTTTATGAACTTACGTGGTTGTATTGAATCCATACATAACATCCAGGTGGATATTGGTGGCCTCCCACCTATTCCAACTTGTTTATTTTGGAAGAATTCATGTGAGTGCATCTTTATGTACTTCCAGGGCCATTTTGGGGATATAAACAATGTTTTCTTGTCTTTCCATAGTCAAACTATAGACCAAATCAGATTTTGATAGCATAATGCATATTCCTCGGAAATACCTTTCCAACAGCCTATCACATGCCTATAACGAAGATCGTATACAAAAGTTATGACACCGGGAAGTTAATGTACTAACTTACCCCAATGGGGCTCACATGAATTTTGACGCTTCATCTCTTAGGGTTAGTTTTTTGGATGTATAGGGTTTTGGCATTCATGTTTATCATAAAAAGGCCTTCAGAGCCTCATTTTAATCATCTTCTGGCGAATGAGCATATTTGTCACATCTCTTCTCAAAGATAAAGTTGCCACCATTCTAGCGAGTCTTGCACTCTATATTTTTACAGTCTCTATACATTTTTTTAATTAATATAAATCTATATTGATGTATTTCTCTATTTATGGCAATTTTTATGTGTATTTCATTGTAATATCTCTGCTTTCATTTCATTCCGAAAATAATCTGGATCATCAACAAATCCCATCAAAACAATCTTAGAGAAGAACACCTACAAGAGGATAAAATAAATGAATGGGAATGCGAACTCATTTCTAATCCAAACCTGGTAGTCGGCAACCGATGGTTTTCAGCTATATAAAGAAAATTAATATGACATAGTTAACAACAAGGATTTTGAAACTTTAAGAGTTGCAAGATTTTCACCAATTTTTTCACCAAGTATACAACAATTTTTTTCACTGTTCTAGTTTAGATCCAAGTGGGGCATTACAGTATTCATCTTCTATTTGGGTTATCTGGGTTTTTTGGGATTCAAAATTGAATACTTCTCTAAATAAGCATGTGTGTGTTTCAATATTTTTTGAAATCTAAACTTATAGATATCTCATTCATATCTCCACGTCACACGCCGACATGAAATGAGAAAGAATGATTTACCTATGCCTCAGATGTCATATTTCTTGGGCATATGACACATGGGTTCTTTTCCTAGACTCAAAGCATCTAGAATAGATTCAATATTCTTTAATTTTTGGTTAGTTGTTAATTGCATCATTGCAATGTAGTGGATTTTTCTTGGTTTGTTTACTAAGCAACATGTTGATGTTTTTATATTGCGGAGACAAAGGAGCACTGCAGCTAATTTCCTATCTCATATACATAGTTTTTCTGTAAAATCTCACACGAAAGCTCATAGATTAACTCTAGCATAGTATGATTGCAGAACTGCATGAAGGTACTGACATGAATTTTTCTTCCCAAAAAAGTAAAAGTTAGAATACCAAGAACTACAGTCTGAGACTAACAAGCGGGGCAAAGAAATAGAAAGTGGTAAAACAGATCTGGGCACTTTAGACTAACAGAAAGGGAAAAGAAATAGCAAGTGGTAAGATAGATCTGGGCACTTTGGGCACTTTCCAGGTATTACTAGCATGAAAGATATTGATTGATTACCCTTCCCCCTTAAAATATATACTCCAGTAAGCATTCAATATTTTCTCTAGAATAACCATTTGGTCTTCTAGTGCTAGCATCTTTTCTTCTTCATCACTTTAATAGTTTATGCATTTTATTAATTAGAGATAATCTAAGGCATGCATTTTATTAGTTATAGACAATCTAAAGCATAATATTGAACCCTTTATTGCAAATTTTTGTACCTGTTATACACTCAAGCTATTGCATAATTTTCATACCTATTATATGCTCAAGCTATCTACATATCTAATTCAATTCATTGAACCAATTATTGATTCCATTATTGTATATTTTTTTTGTATGTAAGTCAATTAATTGAAGCAGTTATTGATTCCATTATTGTAGCGTTTTTTTACCTTTTATACACTCAAGATATCGTTATTGATTCCATTATTGTAGCATTTTTGTACCTTTTATACACTCAAGATATCTACATATGTAAGTCAATTCATTGAACCAACTTTTAATTGAAATTTTGTTTACCTATTATACACACTCTTGTGTGGATAATTTTTCCTCCATTGCAGTTCTTCTACCACAATTTTGGATCCGAACAAGCCATTGAGTAATTCTTTCCCTGCAAAGTTGTATGTTGTGTGAGATATTTGGAGTGATTGAAAAATAACCCATGCAAAGCCAACTACAAGCTTTGCAATGACAAGTGTAAGCTATGTTAGAGCCAATTGTACTACATTGAAGATTATATATGACATGTACAGATAATTGTGCATGCTAGTTGCCATGCGAAGTATATTTTAGACTCAGTAATAATATCATCCCACACTCATTAATAATGTTGTTGTATTAACCATAATGCATCTTCACACTCATTAATCATGCTGTTGTATTAACCAATCATTAATTTTAAGAAATTTTGATTTTTAAATGATTTTATATTATTGAAAAATATTAAAATAAAATTCACATACATTAGAATAAACTAGAATAAATTAAAGAATAAAATTAAGTCCCATTAATACGTTTGGACCAATCAAAATTTTCCTTCACAAAATTTCAAAATTCATAAATTAATTTTGATTTAAAAAAAAACTATTAATAAATATTTTATAAAAAGATTAGGAAATAAGGATTTAACTAATAGATAATAACAGCATACCGATCGCTATAGTACATGCTAAGGCAGGTACTAATAAGTGGATTGATGAAAAGTTCCCGAAATAGTTAATACCTAATAAGTTTTTCTTTAAAGCAACACCTAATAAGTTTTTTTTTCCCTCTCACTCAAAAGTAAACGTAGAGAATTCAATAATAAATTCACATCAGGAGAAAGGAGTTGATTCATGAATTAATGTCATTATCCCAATAATATAATTCCTACTTCTTCCATTAATAATGTAAATAATTTTGTTTTAATTCTAATTTACTCTCTTTATCTCAATTGTTTTTCCAAACACCTCAACCTATGTCACATTAGATTCAACATGGTGACTCATCCTAACTTCGACTCTATGTTCAAAGAGTATAACACGCCTTTATTCTTATTAAATATAATTATTTTTTAATATATATATATATATATATATATATATATATATATATATATATATATATATTATAGGAAATTTTAAAAATTCATATTTATTATAAAGTGTAAAAAAATAGTAATTTGAATTTATTTTTAAAATGTTAATGATACAATGTTTGGTAATATTTCTAAAAATTCAATTTTGTAAGGATTTTATATAGTTTTTAGAAAATTTTGACAAATTTTAAAGTAAAATACTTCTATTCTATCAAATTTGAGTGAATCATTTAAAATAAATGAAAAATCATCCATACTTTTTTGGAAAACAATACATGGAAAATTAGCCTAGTGATGAAATTTGGAATTGACCAAAACCCTTATGGACAACATTCCACCATGCATGAAACATGTATCATAATGATACTTTGCTCATGCCTGAAATCATTGTCGAATCCTTTTTGGATGTGTGACCAAACAATGTTTTTAATTTACTACAAAATTAACTTGTGCCTATAACAATTACCATGAAATATACTAATGGAATTCAGATACTACATCAAAACGAGTTTGTGTTATTAAAAATAGGTCCTCTGAAGGATGCATATAATAGGCCTATGAGAATGAAAGCTAGGAACTATTGTATCTATAAAAAGAACAATGATATTATGATTGAAAAGTCACTACAAGTTTATGTTATTAAAATTATATTCTCTAAAGGATGAATATAATAGGTCCATGAGAATTAAAGCTAGGAACTATTATAGCTATAAAATTAATTTATAAACTACCATGGATATTTCAGTGGAACAATCTATCCCAACATATCTTACAATATTATGTAATTTCTTACTATCCAATGTTTTATTTTAGATTTGATATTTAATATTACTTCTTTGACACACAAAATACTAAAATAAAGTGAAATTGAAATGAAATAAGCTAAGAAAATAACACACCATTCACACATTGAATACGAAATGTATGATAGGAAAACCCAATAAAAGAAAAACCTAGCTAGAAGGTGAGGCCTATGCCTTGTTATTTTCTTCTCGGCTATGAAAAGAAATACAAGGAAAGTGCACTCACTATGGAGTTGCCATGAACATTGTGGCTTGTATGGTTGTTACAAGATCTTCCACATCCTTTGCTATGCTTAAATATACCAATCCCAATTCTTTACTATACTATGGAACAATACTCAATACAATAAGAATGGAACCCCTTCCTTAGTCAAAATTGTGTTGTCACTGATGTCAAAGTGGACATGGTGATGTCCTTGATGATTTTTGTTTTGTAGTATGCTTGAAGAAAATAGTAAGAAGACTTTGTGTTAATAATGGTGAAGGATCTACAGAAGAAGTGCGAAGACATAGAGAAAGCATGAAGAATATGTTTAGACTAATGAAAAATAAGAACAAGGAAGCCCAACAAGTGCACGAGTTCGAGTCAAAGTCACATGGCATAGAAATTTCAAGCATGCAAGAAACAGTAGGGAAAAGCCCATGTTCTTATATCCCACATTTGTTGGGAAAATCATATTCGAAGGATTCTATTGAAAAAGATATTTTATGTCACTTGAAAGTGAATAAAGGAGCTACGAAACTTTGTATGTAGAGTAACTTTTTGGTATGAAGAACAGTGGACACGGAGACGGTTAAATTCTAACCGTTGATTCTATAATATCAATTGTCAGTATCAGAGGTTTGAGTTTTGTGGTGGGAACTCAAAAATGACTAAATCACAAGACATCATGGAGTGGCGGACAATCATAAGTATGTGTGAATAAATGAAATAATCTTGTGGTTAAATATTGGAAAAATGGCTAAGTATCAAGATGTTGTGGAGTAGCAGATAATCAAAGGTATGTAAAGAACAAGAGAAATCTTGCAGAACCATCATTCTACGAATAATATGATAAAATGACTAAGTGTTGGATGGCAGACAGACGAAAAAAAAGATCCACAAGAATCAGGGAAATGCTATAGTCCCGCGACCTGCAGTGAAATATTCAAATACAACTAAGTGTAGGATGGCAGACAGATGGACGTACAAGAGATAACTTTTAAAAGTAGTGCAACAAACTCCAATTCCACGGTTGAACTTAAAAGACTAAGTATGGAACATAAAATCTCAAAAGGAAAATAAACTAATTACTAAGAATTGGATGAACAAAGAAGTCTAAAAAAATGACTAAGTATTGAGACTTCATGGAGATAGTGAGCATA
This sequence comes from Picea engelmannii, assembly GCA_009831015.1. NCBI lineage: Eukaryota > Viridiplantae > Streptophyta > Pinopsida > Pinales > Pinaceae > Picea > Picea engelmannii. The sequence continues at coordinate 10,470 of ML788495.1, forward strand.
TCAGAATATTGGGAAGATGAGAAGAATAAGAGAAAATATCATGGTCTCATGGTAAGATCTTGAAGAATTGGCTAAGTATGAAGAAATGACTAAGTACCAAGAATGGGAGATCGAAATATCTAGAGGCTGAGAGATCTAATGGCTCAAGAGGTCGCCAGGTGTCACAGATCAAACAGTGCATAAGGAGAGAGATCCAATGTCCCATAAGGTAGCCACGTGTCAGAGATCCAACGACCAAGAAAATTTCCACATGTCACAGATCAAACAATCCAAAAGAACCATAGTGAAATATTTCAAAATGTGTCCAAGTGTGGGTGAAAAATGAGTGCGATGGAACTTGAGGGTACAATTTGGAGGTCATGAAGGTATCCACAAATTTGTCATAAGACTTAGACAATTTTCCCAAGTCTTGTCAAATGAGATCAACGGTCAATATTAATCCAAGGTCCAGATCAGACGGTTTCCATGCATTATTGTTACATTGCATGTTTTGATGAGTAGTGAACACCTCAATGACCACGATTGATTCAAGAAGAATATCTGATGGTTGTGCATTAAGAATATCAATGATCGATATCAAATCAAGGATATATTGGATGTTTGTTGAGCATTGAGGGTGTGTTGTGGGAAAATGAATAAATTCAATGGACAAGATTGAATCTTTGAACATATCTGACAGCAGTTGTACGTTGAGCTAATTTTTTAACAATTTAGGCACATAAAAGAAGGGGTTTTGGATAGGACAGTGGAACCTAGTTTTGTGTAGATCTAGAGTCAACCCCGTATTCTTTGGATATGTGGACAAATCATTGGGTGTATTATTTTATTTAAATATCCAATATCTTTTGAAGTTTAAGTGTGTGGTTGTGCAGACATGTAACAAAGAGTCTGATTTCACAGGTATGAAGGTGAGAATATTATCAGAAAGAATGAAAGAGGAATATCTTAGGATGGTTGTGTTGTGTAAGGAATTTTGATTGGAAGCAGATTTATTTCAGGGTGGCAGGGTGGTGCTCAAGAAGAATGGTGTCTTCATTTATCATGTTGGTGCATGTGTTTTGGGGAGTTTGTGCTTCCTTCCAGTTGGAGTTGGTAAATCTAGGGGGTTGGTGCTAGTAAATCAAGGAGTTGGAACTTCCTTCAGGTTGGTTCCTCCTTCCAGTCAATGTTAGTGAATCAAGGAGTTGGAGCTTCCTTCAGGTTGGTTCCTGTAAATTAGGGGGTTGGTGCCTCCTCTTAGTTGGTGCTGGATAAACTTGGAATGTTGTGCTTCCCATGAATGTGATATTAACATGATATAAGGAAATGATTTTTTTTTTCTCCCGTTTGGGTTTCCATGTCAAAATCATTGTGTTTCGTGTCTGTTTTTTGTGATAATGAATGTAATTTTTAATTGTTAATGTTTACTTGATGTTATTATGGTTAAAAATGGTAAAAAGTGTTGAATATTGATTCACCCCCCCTATTAGTATTGGTGAATATTCCAACAATTGTTTGCATAGAAGGTTCCTTCAGAAACAGTCTAACTACTAGAAGGTAGATTCCTATGGCACACATAGACAATTGGGATAGAGTTTACAAATATGTATTCTTTGATGGATCAAATTATTCTTTATGGGGCGTCATAATAAGAGTATATTTGAAATCGTTGGGATATGATGTATGGGAGTCTGTAAAAGATGGCTACATCACCCCTAAAAGTTACCTTTATGATGTAAATTCTAAGAAGCTCAGTGAAAATAACTCCAAATCCATGAATACTATTTTTGATGGATTAGCAAGCTCAAAATTTACTAAAGTCATGCATTGTGGATAAAAAAAAAGAAATTTGGAATAAATTGAAAAATACATATTAAGGCAATGAGAAATTTAAGAAGGAAAAATTGCAAACTCATAGGGGACAATTTGAAAATATCAAGATGAGAGAAGATGAAGATATAGTAGCCTACCTTATTCATGTAGATTATATTGTCAATACTATCAAAGGACTAGGTGAAACCATAGGTGGAGAAGTTTTTGTACCAAAGGTTCTCAGGACACTTCCATCAAGATTTGAGCCCAAGATATCATACATTGAAGAAATAAAGGACTTAGATAGTCTAACAATGGATGAATTACATGAAATACTTACAGCCTATGAAAGGAGAACATTGAGAATTTTGTAGGAAAATCCATCAAAGAATGATGTAGCATTCAAAGCATCAAAAGGGACAAGCTGAAAAGGACACCAAACACATGACTACTCTGAAAAATAAGCAGTTGCAAAGGAAGGAAACTTTTTTAGGAGGCTCAATAAAGGAACTAGAAAATACAAAGGTAAGCTCCCTTTCAAGTGCTTTGGTTTTGATAAAGTAGGAAATTTTTCTGCTAAGTTCCCTTACAAAAGTGACTCTGACTTTAGGAAAAACAAATATCACTATATAAGTGACAAAAAATGAAAGGGAAAATGAAGAATTACAAGAAAATAAAAATATGTATGCACATGATGAAGGAAGCTCCTCTAATTAAGAAGACAACATAAAAAAATATGTTTTATTCATGGCCATCAATGAATTATCCGATGAGACCTCAAATCATGAAGAACCTGATCAGGAAGGAGAGTTCAATCTTGAAGGAAAACTAATATGTGCACTAAATGAACTAGAAAAACTTAGAAAGAAAAATGAGCCTCTCAAGGAACAATTAAGAAAATCAAAAGGATAATGTCATGAACCAAATAGTGAAACTAATAATATTGGTCCAAAAAGAAAATTAGAAGAAACAAAAAGAATTGAAGAAATTTTGGCAACTAAGCTCAAAGAAATGGACGATATTTTCCATCAAAGAGAGCTTGAAATTGTTTGACTAAGAAAATAATTAGATAATATTGCCACCCAATTGAGCACAAATCTAAGGTTTGAAAAGATTTTAGCAGCCTTAAAAGACATTCTAAATATCCAAAGGTCATCGTTTGATAGAACTGGTCTTGGCTATAGAAACAGTCAGAAAAATATTGATTTTGAGATACCAAAATAGGTGAGAAGACTCAAATCTATGAAAATGTACTTAGGAGTTACAATCATAGTGGAAACACTATAAAAAATAAAGCAAAAAACAAACAGAAAAAGGAATATTAACATAAGATCACTTGTCTTTCCAACATAGTCGAATTTGAAAAGGGTTCTCCTCCCAGAAGACTGCCCACAACAAGAAGTGATGAAAATGTTGCCAAGGATGATTATTTGAAAAATATAACATCTCGAAGGTTTACCAATATAAAATCTCCACCAAGAAGACCTCCTACAACAAGGTATCAAAATCAGTTTCTTGGTAACTATTTTTCTTGTCATAATTTTGCGCATAAAGCCATTAACTTCAAGTCTAGTATAAGATATAACTATATGAAAAGTAGAAATAAATACAAGACTACCAGAAATTATTATGTGTTGTCCCTTGACCAAGTTTTGAGAGATCCTTGGTCATGTTGACCTATTTTTGGGACTTCGACAGGCTGTCGAAGAAGGAGTGTAAGACGAAGCAAAGATTGTGGGACCTCAACCCCCTTTTTAGGGATTTTTGGGTTTTGGGATTATGTAACGGGTATGGGAATGTCGGCCCATGGGTTTACCCATGCTTAGGCCCACTTTTGTAATGTATATATAGAAGACTAGGTGATGTAATAAGTGTGGTGGTGAGTAGTGCTAAGTGCTAGAGATCCGATCTGTGTGACCAAGGGATTGTAAGAGTGCTAAGTACTTGCTTGGTGTGAGACTTGCAAAGATACGTTAAAATCATTGTAAGAAGGCTTGGTGTTGTACCCTATCTCAAAGAAGGAAGATCTGGTGGAGTGTGCACAGATCTCCTGTCTTCTGAGGAGTAGGATTTTGATGCTATGTGCCTATAAGAAGCTTGGACAAGATAATAAAGAAGAAGAGTTGGTGGACGTATCCCCAAGGTGGGGGTGAACCATGTACATGCTGTGTTATGCTATGTGTGATGTGTTGATGTGTTTATGTCTTTACTTTCTAAGTGCTTTGATATAGATAGATAAATCTGTTTATGCTTTGTGCTAACGATGTATATGGATGTTAGATCTGACCTATGTGAACTTGCTTAGTGCTTAAATATGCTAGATCTAATCTATCTCTTTATGCTAAGTGCTTAGATATGTTAGATCTGAATGAATGCTACGATGCTCTATTTTATCTATGGAGTAGATACTAATTTGAATGTTGATGAACTATAGTTGCTAAGTGCTCTGTTAAGTATTTGAATCACAGATCTATGTCCCAACTAAGGCTGTAGATAGTGGAGTCCTACAACCACCCCTGCCTCTACCTCGGATGAGACTTCATCTGCTTCGCAGGTGTTTCCGAAAGGGTTGGTAGTTAGGGTTTTGTTAGTGCACTGTTGTAGCGTTGAACCTTGGGTCTGCCCCCATGACAACAAATGGTTCTGTTGTTGGGACCTGAAACTATGATTGCTGGGAACTGAGGAAGAAGAAGATTTGTGCGAAGATCCGACCTGATATTGTGAAAGCTCTGTGCGTAGATCTGTCACTCTAGTGTAAAATACTCTACTTAGTTTGTGAAGCTCTATGCTAAAGAAAAGAAGTCTGATCGGAAGAAAAGAGGTAAGATCTACAAGATTTATGCTCTAAGAAAGGTAAAAGTGTGAATTTTTTATTAAAAGAGGTAAGAATTACAAGCTCTGTGCTCTGATAATGGTAAGAATAGTGAAAAGTTTTATATCTGAAAAAATTGTGCTCTATAAAAGTAAGATAAGTGGAAATTTTTGTTTCAACAATATGGATCTAGGTATGATTGATAGATTTTGTCCTAGATTGAAAACTAGGGCAATGATAGATGAAAGAAGGTTTGATATGAGCACATCTAATAATAATAGTGAAATATATGTTATACCTATGCATAGAAAGAATGTTTGGAATAACAAGTGGATGCAAGATTCTAGAAAGAAATGTTTGGACTAACAAGTGGATGCAGGATTCTAAAAAGAAATGTTTGTAGGTTAGCTACTATGATCCTAGTGCGCAGTTCAGGAAAGGATGGGGATCATTTAAGAGAAAGAGAGGATTAAATCTTTGTTACAGTTGCAGAAGACCGAGACATTTGGCTAAGGAATGCCCTGGTAGAAGACCTAGTTTCCTCTGTTGCAAATCTATGGACCATGAAGTATTGGATTTCCCTAGAATGATTGCTAAGCTTGAAAGAATGAACATGAGACAAGAAAACCCTAAGGCAGATCTAGAAACTAAGATTATGGCAGAACCCCAGAAAGAATCAGAGAAAGTATTGCTATAGATGAAAGAAACCGTGAATGACCACTGACATGTCATCTTATCAAAGATATTCAAAGAAAAATCATGCACATAAGAAAGAATAGGAGACTTCGACATTGACTGTGTTCTAGATGAGAAAAAACTGATGAATATCATGATAGAAAGAACTTGGGAACTTTTAGGGAATCCTGCTACGACTCCTTCATTAGAAGGAATAGGGATATTTAGAGGAAATTTGATAAACCTATGTGGAAAGCTCACCCATATATCTATGAATGTCAATGGAACTTCGACAGAGAAAGATTTTGAGATTATTAAATTTACCGAGGACAACGCACCATTTTCTATGTTACTAGGAAAGCCTTGGATTGAAAGAGATCAGGCTAGGAGGAAGGAAGAAGAAGAAGTTTTAGAGAAGAAGAAGAAAGAGTTAAAAGATTTCATGACTAGAAGGATCACACACTTGATTGAAGAATAGAAGAACAAATCGAAGCTATTTAACACCAAAGACTTGGATGTCAATGTTTCAAGAACATTAGAGCACCCATAAAATATTGAAGTACCTACTCGAGATAAAGAAGAAATATTACCCTTGAATCTTAGGAAAGAATCTCAACAACGCGAAGTAACTATGCCAAAAAAAGATAAGAGTCAGAATGGAAAAAGGAATACCGAGACAAAGCTCACTGGAAAGAAGGATATAAAACTAAGTAAGAAGATAGCTAAGATTGAGAAGTTACAGAAGGTCCTAGAGGGAACCTCACAAAAGGAAAATTTGCAAAACTAGAACTTCGTCGGGATAACAGAACAACGTCACATGGAACTTTTCCAGGGCGAAGCAATATAGTCGTTTGGAATAGTATAACCATTAGGATGACCCCCCCGAACGGGTAAAAATGAATTTACGGTTCACCACCAGACCATTGGACCGCATCGTAATGGACATAATAAAGTTAATGAAGGCTTCTCACCCATTGCAAGAGATCCATTGCCAAGTTATCTATTTATCTCATCGCGCCATGCACCAAGAACACTTTTGCTAACCGTGAATCTTAGCCCACAGACTCGTTGATTTTTCACAGTGATCATTGCGAGATTGCCTTCCATCCTGTTGCCTTGAGCAGTTATTATTCGAACCTGAGATTTACAACCCTGAGTGTGTATGTCGGATGAGTTCACCGCTACAGAAAATATTATCGAAGAAGTTCTCATCAATCTCATGATTGAAAGTGTAATTTCGATGTCTGCAGGTATAAAAGCTTCATCGACGAGAGCAGTGCAAGCCTCTCCGTCGACTGCACGTGGAGCCATACCATCCCAACCATCAGTGGAAAAGAGAACCAAGAACAAAGACGACCTAGTCAATGAGAAGCTGATCTCGACCATATTTCCTGACTACATCCCGCCTCTTGCTGGCGCGGTAAACCGTGATAGTGTGCCAAGAGATTTTGAGTACACCATAGTTATTGCGTACCTCCCAAAAGGGATACGCATAGTTCAAGCGCAACAGGACAAGATCACAGCATTGAAGTTCAACGACTTCAACCTCAGATATCGTAAGATCTATGGTATTCTCGTCCTGTATAAATACTTGAGCAGGACGAAGGGAAAGAATTCAAAGATAATTCCCCAGTCGTAGACGATGAACCTTGTGTAGTCCACCCTGTTGAATGTCATGGAGATCCCACACTTCGATAGACACCAGGAAGTCAATGCCTTTGTCAAGATGTTACTATCATGTTACCATGGAGGCTACTTATGGCTATATCATCGTATTATTGTCAACTCAATGCTGATCCACAGGATCACAGGACTGATTATGCAAGGACCCAACCCGTAGGAGTTTTATCCAAGAAAAGTTGCAGATCACGCACTAGCACAAAAGATCAAGGATACATATGGCGATGTTGAGAAAGGGACACAAGGCTACAAGGTATCTTCCATCCAAAGTGGAACAGTGTGCCTAGCATGCCAACTAATAGTTGGAGAGTTAGTAAGGAAAATTTGACCTACACAGGTCATCGACTTTGTCGTTGACCTCGCAGGGAAGTGCGCGGAAGGCCTACAGATGAATTGGGTGAAGTACCTAGTTAATCAGTTGGAACTAGACTATCTAGAAGCACGGTATGAGGGTTATGAATTTCATTTTAGTTGGCTCCTGATCCTCATCGCCTTCATTGCCTAGGAGATGTTGGAAGGTGCGACCTTCCCGGATATAGAGTTGTTCAAACCACTTGCTGTGAAGTTTTCCACCCTTTGGTATTCAAGTGATATGAAGAAACAGTGGCAATTGAATGTTGTGTTTCATATATATTACCTCTATCTAAAGAGAGCCATCAAAGCTGAGCCTCGCATGACTCCAAACACCTTATAGAGATTCCAACCTCTGATGATGTTCAACGCAGATCGACACTTCATCTACATTACAACGTGAGAAGATGAACACAAAGAGTAGCTCCGGTCATATTATAAAGTTACATAAGAAGACCTTGAGGATATCACTAAGGAATCTCTAAGGAATGGTCCGTTGACCTCCTTATCCTCGCCAACCTTGCAGAGATGTCTGACCTTGATAGCCGAGAGGACACTAAAAAAGAATATCACATACCCAGAACAAAAAAGAATGAAGAGGTCCACGATTTAAGCAGCGCCTCAGGAAAGACTTATTTAGTGTCACCTGACCGAGTGGGTGATGACGAAGTACAAACTAAAAAAAATCCAGGTGAAGTAACACCACCCAGAGACGAGGTTGATCCCCTGAAGAAGAGGAAGGTTTCTTCCCGAAACCTTCCTCCCAGAAGAAATTGAAAGCCTCCATGACCAAGATGCAGATTGTCCTCACCTCTGATGATTTTGACTTCATCATAGCATCCTTGAATGATGCTTCATTGTAAATAACAGAGAAACAAGAATCCAAGCAGGAAGAATTGTATGATAAAATTGAAGTTGAACTCCGAGGGGTACAACATGCACTTCATTCCATTCGCGCAGTCTCCACCGCGCCCCCTGCCATCGGGAAAACGAGAGTTGGGAGATGAGCCAACCCAACTCCATTGGCTAGATGATATAGTCGAAGATCACCTTCGACGGGCACAAGAAGAAACAGAACAAGCCACCCAGTCCTTGAAGCAAGTGCAAGGTGTACTTGTAGAACAACACAATGTTGTAGAACATGAAAAGATTTCTCTCCAAGTGAAGTTCGACGAATAAAAAGAACAGATGCAACAAGGAAAAGAAAAGTTGCTCACGGAGCAACTCGAAGTGAAAGAAGAAGTCAACAACTACATCAATAAAGGAAGAGGACTGAGTCATGCAATAAGTAGACCAGCTCATAGAAGCTATCCAATAGCTACAACAACGCATAGCAGACTTAGAGCTCTTCACAGTGCCTGAGACTTCATAGGATGTAAGAGATCAAAGAGAAGAAACTGTCTGGAGCATAGTTGAAAGGATAAATGCCCTTTCCATGGAATGCAAGCCACTAAGTAATCGCAGTTCCCAGACATATAAGAAACTCATCGAGAACCCAGAATTGCAGGCACTGGAGTCACAACTCCAAGAAAAGAAGCAACAAGCAAAGACAATACAAGCCTGGTTGAAGCCCCTGTTAGTTGTGGAAAGAATGAAGTGATCCCAAGAGCAATGCACCGCCTAGTAGAAAATCCACACTATCCAGAGAAGAGTTATGGAAGTAACTCATAGGATCCAACCTGTACAAGATAAGGCTTACCAACTATTAACAGAAGTCGAAGGCTGAGGAGTAGAACTGGAGTAGCTTGTCAGTGCAGCTGAACAATGCCTAGAGGGACCTATCAACGATGCATTCATCCAAGAGTTCATTAAACAAGAGGTTGTGGCACAACAACAAGTCCAAGCAGCTCGAGCAAAGCTCGAGGCTTTTGAAGCAAAACTACCCAAACCAGAGTGACTCGGGACAAGTCACAGGTGAGTGTTGGGGGCCTGATGGCCCTTGACCAAGTTTTGGGAGATCCTTGGTCATGTTCACCTATTTTTGGGACTTCGCCAGGATGTCAAAGAAGGAGCACAAGACGAAGCAGAGATTGCGGGATCACGACCCCATTTTTAGGGATTTTTGGGTTTTGGGATTATGTAATGGGTATGGGAATGTCGGCCCATGGTTTTACCCATGCTTAGGCCCACTTTTGTATTGTATATATAGAAGACTAGGTGATGTAATAAGTGTGGTGGTGAGTAGTGCTAAGTGCTAGAGATCTGATCTGTGTGATCAATGGATTGTAAGAGTGATAAGTGATAAGTACTTGCTTGGTGTGAGACTTGTAGAGCTACGTGCAAATAATTGTATGAAGGCTTGGTGTTGTACCCTAGCTCGAAGAAGGAGGATTCGGTGGAGTGTCCACAAATCTCTTGTCTTTTGAGGAGTAGAATTTTGATGCTATGTTCTTATAAGAAGCTTAGCCAAGATAATAAAGAAGAAGAGTTGTTGGACGTAGCCCCAGGGTGGGGGTGAACCACATACATGCTGCGTTATGCTATGTGCAATGTGTTGATGTGTTTATGTCTTTACTTGCTAAGTGATTTGATATAGATAGATAGATCTTTTTATGCTTTGTGCTAATGATTTATATGGATGTTAGATCTGACCTATGTGAACTTTCTTAGTACTTAAACCTTCTAGATCTAATATATATATTTATGCTAAGTGCTTAGATACGTTAGATATGAATGAATGCTACGATTCTTTGTTTTATCTTTGGAGTAGATACTAAGTTGAATGCTAATGAACTGTAGTTGCTAAGTTCTCCGTTAAGTATTAGAATCAAAGATATGTGTCCCAGCTAAGGTTGCAGACACTGGATTCCTGCAACCACCCCTACCTCTACCTCGGGTGAGACTTCATCTTCTTTGCAGGTGTTGTTGAAAGGGCCGATAATTAGGGTTTTGTTGGTGCGTTGTTGTAGCATTGAACCATGGGTGTGCCCCTATGCCAACATTATGTAAGAAATAGAATGACTCAAGATTTTACGGACATAAATTATAATCTTTTTTCTCCTCTTGTGAGGTCCAATGTTGAGTGTTAAATGTAATAACATTGGTCACAAATTTCATGAGTGCAAAAGTGTATTGGAATCCACCAGACGAAACATGAATGATAATTATTCTACTAAACATGAGAAAGAAAACACAAGAGTATGGAAGAAAAAACCAGATCAACTAAAAGGGAAACAAAACAATCTAGCTCTACATGCTTGAAGCAATACAAGCTAATGGTATATTGACAGTGGATTCTACAAGAACATGAAAAGAGATAGGAACAGGTTTTTAACTCTTGGTAAAACAAAAGGAGGAAATGTCATGTTTGGAAATGATAATTATGCCAAAATAATTGGAAAAGGAATAGTATGTCTTGGAAGTGATAAATCCAAAGAAAAAAATGTGTTGTTGATTGAAGATATGAAACACAATACTCTTAGTGTTATCCAAATATGTTATCAAGGTCACACTATTTCTTTTGAATCTCAAAAGTGTGAAATAAGAAGTGAAAAATATGGTAGACTGGTTGTTACAACACTCAAGACTCCTAATAACGTCTACATTTTAGATGAAGTAAATGAAGATAAATGTTGCATGGGACAAATATATCGAAGTTGGCTTTGGTACAGGAAAATGGGACACATCAATTTTGACAATTTGGTAAAAATCAACAAAAATAAGGAAGTAAGGGATTTTCCTATAAGTGTAAAACCCTCAAATCCCATTTGCAAACATTTATAACATGGAAAGTAGACCAGAGTCAACTTCGAAACAAAGGAGCATTTAAATTCAAATCCTCTACAACTCATTTATACTGATCTATGTGGACTAACCATAACTAAAAGATTACAAGGTGAGCACTACTTTATGTTTCTTATAGATGACTACACTTGAATGACATGGGTTTCCTTTTTAAAGAAAAAATAAGAAGAAATTGATAAGTTGAAGGTGTTTAAAGAACTATTATAAAATGAAACTGACCTCAAAATCAAGTTCCTACAATCAGATAATGGAGGTGCGTTTACCTCAAACAAATTTGAGAAATTCTGTGAGATGCATGGAATCAAAAGATAATTTTCAGTAGCCAGGACACCACAACAAAATGGTGTGGCAGAAATAAAAATACGAGCGTGCAAAAAATTGAAATAACTATGTTAAACGACTCCAAACTATTAGACATTTTTTGGAGAGAAGCAGTAGAAACTATTGTTCATATTCTAAACATATGTTTTCTTAGAAAAAACCATGATAAAACACCATATGAACTGTGGAAAGGAAACATTTTAGGTTACTTTTTAGGAAACAAATGAAGGAAATTTTTTAGGTTACTCATTTGACAGTAAATCCTATAGATGCAACAATCTAAGGTTGGAAAATATAGAAATGAGTACAAATGTGAAAGAGGATGATGAAAAGTCACATGTTACAAATCATATTTCGAAAGAAGAAAAATAGAGAGAAGATGATGAATGTCTACAAGAAGGACAACATGAAGAAGAAAAACAATAAAAAGAACATCAAGAAGAAGAACATCAAGATAAATAACACGAAGAAGAAGAACATCAAGAAGAATAAAAACAAGAAAAGAAGGATCCACAAACAAAAGAAGAAGATGAAACAGAAAGACATGACACAAAAACTCCTTCAAGGTATGTATAAAATAATCATCCTGGGATCCAAATTCTTGGAGATAGGAGGGCAGGACCCCAAACAAGGAGAAGAATAAAAAATCAAGTGAACTTTTATTTACTATTTATAATAGATCCTCTTAAATTTGAAGAAGCCATCCAAGATGAACATTGGATCAATTCCATGAATGATGAATTGGATCAAATTGAAAAGAATCAAACCTAGGATCTTGTTCCTAGACCCAAGGATAAAAATGTAATAGGAACTAAATGGGTTTTCAGGAATAAACAAAATGAAAATTGAGAGGCAGTAAGAATCAAAGCAAGATTAGTATGAAAGGGATATGCTCAAATTAAAGGAGATGATTTTGAAGAAACTTTTTCTCATGTAGCAAGATTGGAAACAATTAGAATGTTTTTTGCATTTTCTTGCTACAAAAACTTCAAAATTTATCAGATGGATGTTAAATCAACATTTCTAAATGGAAATTTAGAGGAATAAGTGTACATTGAGAAACTTGAAGGATTTTAGCTATCAAAATATGGCTATTATGTGTGTAAACTCAAAAATTCCCTCTGTGGTCTGAAGCAAGCCCCTAGAGTTTGGTACTCCATACTAGACATGTATCTACAACAACAAGGATTCAAAAGAGGAGTTGACAACAACATCTACATAAAATGGGAGGAAAAAGACATGAAAGTAATTTTTTTCTATGTGGATGATATAATATTTGGAAGTAATGTTGACAAGCTAGGCAAAAACTTTGTTGAAGAGATGCAAAGTGAATTTGAGATGTCAATGCTAGGAGAGATATCATTCTTCTTAGGACTGTAGATATCTCAATCAAACAAAGGTATATTTATATCTCAAATGAAGTACATTAAGGATATGATCACGAAGTTCAAAATGGAGGATCGAAAACTAGTTAGCACTCCTATGACGATAGGATGCAAGCTCAACAAAGATGATGAATCCATGGAAACAGATAAAAAATTGTATAGGTCTATGATTGGTAGCTTGTTGTATGTAATGACTTCAAGGACATATGTGATCCGTATTTATGAGAAGAAAGAAATGAAACACAAATATATAACATTAACCAAAATATACAAAGAAAAATAAAAAAGATACAATGGAATTTATCTTCTATTAAATAAGAAATATGTTGAAGTTGTAAAATGCAGAATGAAAACAATCTTGCTCGAATGGTGGTAGATAATCTCTGAGAAGAGATGTGGATGCTACGCGCATTTTTATTAGCACATTAAAATGAAGCCTATAGGAATTTTTAGCATCTAGAAGTAAATATAAAACTCAAGGCATCCAAAAACTTAACCCTAGGAGATAAAGTGACAAAAGTCATGTGGGCCTCAATGGGGTAGGTTGGTACATCAACTTCCTAGGGTCACAAATTTTGCATACAATATTCGTTTGTGGAATTTGATACCTCATCGAAAAGTTATATTCAAGAACTACAAATTTTTTGGGGGCTCAAGGCATGACAAATTTGACCCAGGCCCCCCAAAATTCTGAAAAAAACATCGTTTAGGGCCTCAAAATGGCCCCAAAAGTTTGTGACTCGAAAAGATAGAAAATAAAAAATGCCAAGATAAAAACTGTAACTTCCAAGATGAAAGTTGTATGTGAACTAGCTAGAAGAGGTGGGTATCCACCGATATCCATATCAATCAATCCTCCCTCCTTAGGAAGAAATGGTCTCCATTGCATTGAGTTCTCCCATCAAATGAGGAAATTTCTACTGAATTTAGCCTTGGGTGAGCCACTTGCATTGCTGCAGGAGTTTCCCTGCTTTGACAACCCAATAAAGATTAAGCTTTTGTTGGTGATTTCCCTTGACCTGTGTGTCCATGATCTGATTAGTTGATTCTGGTTCCATGCATTCATGGTTGAGCTCTATTGGTGTCAACTGTTCTATTGTCTCAGAGGTGTCCAATAAGGGTGGAAAGTATGGTCGAAGGAGGTCGACATTAAACATTGGGTGCAATCCAAGGAAGGGGGGAATGTTGAGCTCAAAATCATTTTCACCTACAGCCTTGGTGATGGTTTAAGGTCCATAGAGGAGTGTATGAGACTTTCAATGGGGTCCTATAAGGCGTTCTTTATGCAAGTGAAACCAAACTTTATCACCCACCTGAAACATGTGTGGCACCTGGTGTTGATCATGGTGTTGCTTGTACTTGGCATTGGACTTCTACAAAATATCATCAACCTATTGGTGGATGTGCTAGATTCATTCAATGAATCAGGTGGATTTTTCATCTTCGTTTTGTGCATGGGATGATTCTACCTATGTGGACACAAGGGTTACTGCAACATCCATGGGACCCAATGGTTGAAATAAAAACCCCACCCGAAAGAGATTTTGGTCAGTTGAGCTATGTATGACTCTTTTGTAACTATGTTGAACATAGGGAAGATTCTCATCCCATTTGCGTGGATGCTTAGAATTGTACATGTTCAATATATGCAGAATCATCCTGTTGACGACTTCGGTTTGGTCATCTGTTTGGGGGTGGAAGGTTGTGGATTTGGTGAGATTGGTGTCGAGTCATGACCAAAGGCTCAACCAAAATGTGTTGTGGAACTCATTTTCCTGATTGGAGATGATGGTTTGTGGTATCCCAAAATGTACCCACACTTGTTTGAAGAATAGCTTGGTAGTGGCCTCTACTGTGATGCTTTTCTTGCAGGTGACCAAAATCTCCATCTTGGAAAATCGATCAACCACCATGACACAAAAGTCATTTCCCCGCTTGGTGGAAGGAAGGCCTGACATGTATTCCATTGAGATGGATTCCCAGGGCATGTCAGGGGTAGGTAGACGGGTGTACATGAATTGTTTCTTAATGGCTGATTTGGAAATGATGTAGGTCATGTAGGACCTGAATACTTGCTGAAATCTTGTCGTAGTTTTGGCCAATAGAAATGTTTCTGCAACACTGCCACTATATTTTATAAATCAAAGTGTGATGCCACCTAGCTATAGTGATATTCACTTGATGGAATACATAGATGACCCAGATGGCACAAGAACCTGTCCTACAGATGAAAATCAGTGAAAGTTGTGTTTGTTCTCAACATCTAGTAGGTAGTAGTGAAGTCATGATCTTGCTCATAGAGTCGAGGCCATCTGGAGGTCTCATGTCCGCAAGAGTGTAACACCATGGTTAGTGTGGAAACTGGAGTTCAGTTGAGGTAGTCAGTGAAGCGGTTGGTTCTCCCTGTCTTATACTTGATATTGAGATGGAACTGCTGCAAGTATGTGGACCACTTTTGATAGCAACCATTTTTCAATTTGCCTTATGCTTACATGAACTACAGAGGCTTTTGATCAGTGTGCATGATTTTCTTCTTCCTGAGAATGTAATGCCTCCACTGATGATAGGATTGTATAATGGAGTACATTTCTTTGTTGTAAGTGGGGTACTTACAAATAGTATCTAATAATGTCTCACTATGATAGGCCGCGAGATGTTCATGTTGAGTGAGAACTGGACCCACAACATAGTCTGAAGCATCTTTCTCAATCTCAAAAGGTTGTTGCAGGTCAAGTAATGAGATCACTGGGGCTGAGCACAAGAGCTGCTTCAAATCATCGAATTCTTTATGTTGTGACTGGACCCACATGAATTTATCCTTTCCACATCCCCTAGTCACTTGGCTAAGGGCCCATGTAATGTGGGAGAATCCTAACACGAACCTGTGATAGAAATTGGCAAGGCCTAAGAAGCTCTGAAGATCAGTGAGTGTGGTCGGGGATGGCCAGTCATGAGTGACCTAGATCTTGTCTAGATCAACATGTACCCATGCTCATCCATAATGTAGCCTAGGTATTGGACCCTTTTCATGTCGAAGGAGAATTTTTCCAAATTTTCATATAGATTGTGTTGTTGCAAAGTGTGCAGAACCTGTTGAATGTGTTGCAAGTGTTGGGGCATTTGTCAATCCAAAGGCCATGACCAACCATTCAAAAGGACCTTATTTGAACTTGAAGGAAATATTCCATACATTGGTCTGCTCTATTGGGACCTGGTGTTAGTCGAACTTCAGATCAATGTTACTGAAGTATTTGGCCCCCTTTAGTTGGTCAAGGAGATTTTCAATTCACAGAATTGGATACCGTTTCCTAACTATGATGTTATTTAGGGCCTGGTAATAAATGTAGAGTAGCCAGGGCCCATCTTTCTTTTGCACAAGAATGATTGAGATTCCACAACGTGATGAGATTGGGTGGATGTTCCCCTTTTTGAGAATCTCTTGGATCTAGTGCTTGATTTCCTCATTTTTTGACAGAGAGTGGTGATAGACTGACCCATTGGGTAGAGGTGCATCAAGGTTAGATCGATTGAGTGCTTGTATTGATAGTGAAGAGGTACCCCAATGGGTGAGGAGAATATGTCTTTGTATTCTTCCACGATCTTATCCACTTTCGTGTATTTCATGGAGAGACCTGTCGCAGAGGATATGGATATGGTTGCAACCTTCTGCACACTTTGAGTGCCAATTAGGAAGAATACAAGCTTATCGGTCTAAGATATAACCTTCCTACATTTCTTGGAAGAGATCAAGGAAATGAAAGTAGATGGGACTACCTCGAGTATCCTATATAATTTCTTATCCAAAGTATTAATAACACTACGAGGCCTAGACTCATATATGGAATGATGTTTCCATAAATAAGGTTGGCCTAAAATGACATCAAAAACTTCAAGGGGGGACATCACACAATACCTCATATTTGAATGGATTGATGTCGTAGGCCAGACAACACTATTGGTTGATGGGGAGATCACTCCCTTGGCGAAGCCATCTGATGGTGTACGGTTGTGGGTGTGGTGTTGTCAGAAGAGACAACCTTTTGATGACCTCTATTGAGATGAGGTTATTATGTCTATCACTATCAATGATGAAGTGTATTGGAGTACCCTTCACCCACATCTATGAATGAAAGAGGCTCTCACCTTCCTCTGGTTCATCAGGTTCGTCAATATGGACTTTGGTGGTGGTAGCAACGGTGGAACTGGGTTTTGCATCAGTCATTTGTCTCCCATTTTCTGGTTCTTACTCAAATTCAGATCCTACATATGATTTAGAGGCTTTCACTTCATCCACAAATGACTTCTTTGAGCGACATTCAACAATGTTATGCCAGGGTATCTTATGGAACTCACACCATTTCCTAGTGTCTTTCTTTATCTTCTAATTGTTCTTCTTTGTTTTCGGTTTGGACTGGTTGTCCTGAGGCTGTCCATCTATGCTCTACCCTTTTTTATGTAGGTTGGGGATTCCTTTTCCTTTCTTCTGTTGTGAGGGGTTTGCAGACCCAAACTGTCACGTATTTTGTTTAAGCTTCTGCTCAATTTTGACAGCATATCAATAGTCCATTCCCAAAGACAAAATATCTATAAAATCCATTTATGTCTGAATGTATATATTCATACCTCCATGGTACTTGAGCACCAGATATCGCTCAGATTCTTTGATACCCATCTTGGTGTGTAAGTTATGGAAGACATCGATGAACTCTTACATTGCTTGGTCCCTTTCTTGCCTCAGTGTGGTCCATCTTGTATATAAGTCGTCATAAATTCCAACAAGGTAGTATTACTATTCCTTAATAGCATGCCTGAAGGAACCCCAAGAGGGTGCAACTACAAATAATGTAGATCCCTTTGTTTTATTTTTCTCACAGAAAGTCTCCCACCAATCTTTGACATGGGGAATAGCCTTGAGGAGCACAAATGTAATCTTTTCTCTATCAGAAAAGTTGTGGATAAAATAATACCCTTCTAGAAGGTTTAACGATTTGTCTACAACATGCACATCTATTTTACCTTCAAATATAGGAATATCAAAATTTATCTGTACCTTGAGGGGGAGGCTCCTCCGCTTGAGGTAGATGTGTTTCTTGTTGGAAACCATCGAAGGATTTGTGCAAACTTATTCATCATCTCATTCCTTTTTAGTGAGAGGGATTTATCAAGCAAGAATTTAAAGGGATCTCCTACCCCATTGTATCTCTTTTCTTCCCCCATGGATGGTCTTCGGGTTCAGCGAGGCCGATATTGCATAGGCTCAATTGGTTAGAATCCCAATTGTTTATACCCTGACCTCATTGGGGACATGCATAGAGAAACAAATGAAGAGAAAACCACTCTGATGCCACTAATATAGATTTATGAGTGGAACAAAATGAAACACATATCTATAACATTAACACACATATAGAGAGAGAATAATAACATATATACAGTGGAACGTAACTTCTATTAAATAAGAAATCTGTTGAAACTGTAAAATGCAGAATGAAAACAATCTTGCTCGAATGGTGGTAGTTAATCTCTGAGAAGAGATTTGGCGGCTACGAGCATTTGTATGAGCGCATTAAAATGAGGCCTACATGCATTTTTTGATTCCAGAAGTAAACATAAAACCCTATAAATATAGAAACCTAACCCTAAGAGATGAAGTGCCAAAAGTCATGTGGGCCCCGATGGTGTAAGTTAGTACATCAAATTCCCAGGGTCATAACTCTTACATACGATATTCATTTGGCGAATTCGATACCTCTTTGAAAATTTCTATCTAAGAAGTACAAATTCTGTTGGGGGCGAGGAGAAGTCATCAAAAAAACCCTGGACCGCAAAAATTCCAAAAAAAATGTCGTTTAGGGCCTCAACGTGACCTTGGAAGTTTGGGACTCAAAAATATATAAAAAAATTAAAAAAAAAACCACCAAGATAAAAACTGTAGCCCCCAAGATGAAATTTGTATGTGAGCCAACTAGAAGAGGTGAGTGGACATCGATATCCATCTGGATCAATATGTGATGCAAGAAGTTTGAAGTATTGCAAGGTTTCAATATGCACTAAAATAATATCATGTAGAGGAACTCAAGAGAATACTCAAATATCTGAAGGGTACTTTGGACTATTTATTGTCGTATGAAAATGGTCAATATTTTACTCTGAAAGCATACACTGATGTTGATTGGGTAGGATGTGTGCATGATCAAAAAATCACAAGTGGAGGTCCATTGTTTGTAGGAAATTGCCTAGTTTCCTAGTTGAGCAAAAGGTAGTCATCAATATCCGTTTCAATGACAAAAGTTGAATATATTGCAGTAGAAACCTGTTGCACACAAATTATTTGGATGAATCAGACCTTACAAGACATTCCTATTGATTACAAAAAATCAATCTCTATACTATGTGATAACACCAATGCAATAAGAATTTCTAAGAACCCTTTCATGCATTCAAAAACAAAACACATACCTATCATGTACCACTTTCTAAGAGAATAGGTTGAAAACCAAGTTGTAAATCTAGAATATGTGCCAACAAAGTAACACATTGTAGACATATTTACAAAACCACTTCCCAGAGATACATTTGAGTATCTCCAACATAATATAGTATTTATTCCCATTTTTTCTTAAGGTATGACAACTTCAATTGAAACTTATTGGGATCTCACTAGAACCAAAATCTCAAGAGGAGCTGCAGAAAAACAAGATCATTGATGGTTGCAGAGGAGAAAATTAAGAGGACATTGTAAGGGAGAGAAAATCCCTTTGCCATTTATGTCAAAGGGGGAGAGAAAAGAGATAGGGGGAGACTTTCATAGGACAGAAGAATTTATGAATGTGTTTCCATCAATGAGAAAGGGGGACATTGTTGAAAATCATGTCATCATTGATGTCAAAGTGGACATGGTGTTGTCCTTGATGATTCTTGTTGTATAATATGCTTCAAGAAAATAGTAAGAAGACTCTGTTTTAATAACGGTGAATGATATGGAGAAAAAGTGTGAGGACACATAGAAATAATGAATAATATGTTCATATTAATGACGAGGAAGAATGAGGAAGCGCAGAAAGTGCATGAGATGAACTCAAAGTCGCGGGGAATAGAAATTTTGAGCATGCAAGAAATAGAAGGGAAAAATCCCATGTTCTTATACCCCGCATTCGTTGGGAAAATCATTTTCAAAGGATTTGTATTGCAAAATATCTTTTACGTCACTTGAAAATTGAATAGAGGAGCTACGAAAATTTGTATGCAAAGTAACATTTTGGTATGAAGAACAAGAGACATGGAGATAGTTAAATCCTAACTGTTGATTATCTAAGATCAACGACCAAGTTCAAAGGTTTTAGGCCCGTGGTGGGAACTAAAAAATTACTAACTCCCAAGATGTCATGGAGTGGTGGAGAATCAGAAGTATGTGCAAAGAAATGCATTAATTCTACAGCCCCACGGACCCATGGTGAAATCTTGGAAAAATGGATAGGTATCAAGATTTCATGGAGCAGTGAAGAATCAAAGGTATGTAAAGAACAAGACAAATCACGTGGACTCACCATTATGTGAATAACATGATAAAATTACTAAGTATTGGATGGAATATGGATAGGCGGATGGACGAAGCCATAAGAATCAAGGAAATTTTATAGTCTCGCAACCCGCAGTGAAATATTGAAATAAAACTAAGTGTTGGATGGTGAAAAGATGGACGAACAAGAGAGCACTTTTCAAAGTAGTGCAACAAACTCCACGTCTATGTTTGAACTTAAAATACTAAGTATGGAACATAAAATTTCAAAAGGAAAAGAAACTAAGTACCAAGAATTGGATGGACAGAGAAGTCTCAAAAAATGACTAAGTATTGAGATTTCATGGAGATAGTGAGCATGATGGAATATTGGGAAGATGATAAGAATAACATAAAATAGTATGGTCCCATGGTAAGATATTTAATAATTTCCTAAGTATGAAGAAAGGACTAAGTACCAAGATTGGGACATCCAATAGCCCATAGGGTGAGAGATCCAATGGCTCATCAGGTCTCCACGTGTCATAGATCGGATGTCCCAGAAGGAGAGAGATATGATGGCCCAGTAGGTAGCCACATGTCATAGATTTGGTGGCCAAAAATATTTCCACATGTCACAGATTGAACAAACCAAAATACCCATAGTGAAATACTTGAAAATGTGTCTAAGTGTGGGTGCAAAATGAGTGCAACGAAACTTGATGGTGAAATTTGGAGGTCACGGAGGTGTGAATAAATGTGGCATAGATCCAGGAACTTGTGGTAAGACTTACACAATTTGCCTAAGTCTTGGAAAATGAGATCAATGGTCAATATTAATCTAAAGTCCATATCAGATAGTTGTCGTGCATTATGGTTACATTGCATGTTTTGATGAGTAGTGAATGGATCAATTTCCACGATTGATTCGAGAAGAATATTTGACGGTTGCATGTTAAGAATATCAATGTTTGAGATCACATCAAGGATAGATTGGATGGTTGTTGAGCATTGAGGGTGTGTTTTGCGGCAATGAATAAAATCAACGGATGGAATTTAATCTTGGAAAAAATCTGACAGTAGTTGTATGTCGAGCTTGTTATTGAACAATTCAAGAACAAAAAAGAAGGGGTTTTAGATAGGCTAGTGAAGCCTAGTTTTGTGGATATCTAGATTCGACCCCATATTCTTTGGATATGTGGAAAAATATTTGGGTGTATATTTTTATATAAATATCCAATATCTTGTGAAGTTTAAGTGTGTGGTTGTGGAGAGATGTAACAAAGAGTCTAATTTTCGCGGGAATGAAGGTGAGAAGAGTAGCATAAAGAATGAAAGAGGAATGTTTTAGGATGGTTGCATGTTGCAAGGAAGTTTGATTGGAAGCATATTTATTTCAGGGTGGCATGGTGGTGCTCAAGAATATTGGTGTCTTTATTTCATCAAACAAGATCCAAAAGTTTTTGGACCCTAAATCACCAAAGAGGGGCCTACCCCTAAAATGGTTCCTACAAGCCAATAGCTCCAATTTTTCCAGCCAAAAAGTAGCAAACTTAGATGAAAAAATATATAATGATCCATTTTGGATAATACCTCCCCAATTAGGGAGGGTTTTGTCCCCAATTTTTTTTTATTGGAGGTAAGAAATTTTTTCCTCTATTGTCTCCTTGGGGTGCCACCCATCCTTTTCCAAAATTTGTCCTTTTCAACCCAACCTACCCAATTTCATACTTTCCATTTGTTTCTTGTAGACTTATTATACAAAATTGTATCCTTAGCTAAATTTGACTAAGATCCTAGTGTTAAGTCCTCTATGGTAAGTAAGACTAGCTCATCATTTTCCTAGTCCAACATGGTAGGTTCATAGAGTTTCATATTCTCCACATTCACTACTAAGTAAATGCATGCATATATGGGGGTAAATTGAGTCTATAGGTATTATCACCCACCTTTCCCAACACTTCAATAGGACCATACCATAGACCCTTGATCTTGTTACTAGGACCTTGCAATCTTTCTTTGTTTATATGCAACCAAAATTTGTCTCCTACCTTAAATGTTTTCTTAATTTTGTGTTGATCATGTTGGGCCTTGTACTTTTCTTGTGGCTTCTTCAGTGTCTCATGTAATTAAAAATGGATTTTCCTAATCTTATCAATAAATTTTTCATTCTTCAATTCTTCTCATGTAGTGTGTTCCCTCACTCCTCCTTTTTATCTATATATATCATCTAAGGGTGAAGGTGGAAAATACCTAAAGAAAGTTTAAAAAGGGGACTTATTAGTAGAAGTGTAACTACTCTATTATAATATTGATTAACACAAATCAAATTTTTATCCTAGTTCTATGGATGATTCTAATTGTAACCCCTTAAAATATAAGACGACATCATGGTCACTATTTTTTCTATGGATGAAAATTTGTTGATATCTTGAACTCATGTCCTTCTCCCAAAGTGTATTCCAAAAGGCACTGAGAGATCATGTATCTCTATCCAATATTATGCCCCTTGGTATCCCAAAGTGCACCCAAAAATTTTCACGTAACATGTTTGGTGCATCTTGTCCCTTAATGGTATTTTTAGAGAAGACATGGTAATTCATGTCTTGTTAACATTTTCAACTACAACAAACATATAGTTGTGTCCCTTCCATGTTCTTGGAAAACCACCCTCAAAATCCATGGAGATTCTCTCCCATGATCTAGTAGGTACATGTAATGGATGGTATAAATATTACTTTATATTACTTGGCCTTTGGGTACAACAAAGTATAAACCATCAGATAAATAAATAAACATCTTCTTGTAGTCTATGCTAATATGCATATCTATGTAAGTTAACAACTGTCTTCCCAAAACCAAAATTCACAACAACTTTGGAGGTGTGATCCTCTCTTATAAGTTGCAATATTTCACTTTTAGGAACACAAAGCTTCTCTAGCTTGTAGAACAACCCATCATAGAGATTATAATTATCCTTATTATCACCTTATTCTACATGAAATTGGCCTTGTATTTGTTGAAACACCTCTTTAAAGCCCCCATCTTCTATGTACGCCTTTTTTTATGCATCATGGGTGAAAAGATCCATGTGCATAAGAGATACCAAATATATGATATTGGATGTGGGTATCCTTGAGAGCATTTCTGTCAACTTATTAGGGACACCCTTATTATATTTGATGATAAGATGAAATTGTTGTGAATACCCCATCCACCTGTAGTGTCTAGTTTATTGAAGCTTCCTCTAGGCCTACAAATACTACATTGGCTAGTTATTTTATGTGGATGAGGGTCTCCTTACCCATAAAATAGTGCTTCCATTTATTAACATATTAAAATAGATAATATAGTTCATTTTCATATGCATGGTAGTTTAGGACTCCACCTTGGGTAATTTCATAATGATAACATACTAGATTTACTCATTTCATTAAGGCTTCTCCTATAACATAGGCACATGAATTCACCTCCACTTCGAAATGATTTTTCAAATTGGGAAATGCAAAAGCTAATGCCTAACTATTTTTTTATTTCAACTCTTCAAAAGATTTATGTTTATTCTTTCCCCAATGGAAACTCTTGTCATTTTATATTATGGCATGGAGTGGTGAAGACACAACTAAAAAGGATGCTATAAACTTCTATAGGCACTAGGATGATTTTAAAAAATCTCATAGACTCACTAACATTAGTAGGAGTAGGCCACTTAAAGATGGCCTCCATCCTTGTGAGATTTATCTTGAGTTTCCCTACACTAATCGTATATCCCAAATACACCAATGACTACTATGAAAATTAACATTTCTAACGGTTTTCTAGTTGTTGATGATTTTTTAGTGTCTCTAACACCTACATGATAAGTGATATATTATCTTCCCAAGTAGAGCTATAAACCAATATATCATCTAAGTACACTATCACAAATGAATCTATAAAGGAACACAATAAATCCTCGTATTGGATTTACTCGTATTATCTAAATATTATGCTTTCACATGAGCCTCATAAACTATCCTAGGTTTATAAAGCATCACTTTCCTCCTTAAATGACTGTGTTGACCTACCAGATACTTGAGGAACACATCTATGTTCTTAGGATATATACCCAACACAATGGCCATTTTTCTAAACTCAATGGTGTATTATTTCACACTCTTCCCTTGATTATACTACAAGTAATGCTAATGGATCAATTGGTCCTATTCATACCCACTAAGGTAGAACTAGGAATTAATGAGGTTTTCAAACACCTCCCAATTATTTACCAGGGGATCATTCTCCAACCTAAGTGTGCCTTTGTGACCTTCCCACCAATTTTGGGCACGTCCCACTAACTTCAGTCGAGTAAATGAAATATTTTTCTATTCTCCTATGTTACGAACATTGAAATAAAATTTTTACTATCACAACATTGATTCAATTTAAAAACATAAATCTAACTTTGGTAGGGTTTGATGTCCACTTTTGATTCCACTTCAAAAAGAGAATGGGAAGAAGTGGTGGAAATAACACTAGGTCTCTCTTTCTATAGCTATTTTTTAAACTCCTATTTTGGGGTCTCCATTTTCTCTATATTTCCCATTTGAGCTAGCTTCTAATTTAGAGCTACCAAACTCCCAAAAGGTCCAATATTGTTCTCTATAACTACCATGAGAATGTCCATGTTATGAGAGATGTTACTAACTTTGAAATATATCCTCTGACTTATCCCTTGGATTTTCATTATACGCATCCACCATGGATATGGTTTGAGACTTATTTCATACACTAATTTTTAGATCCTACAACTTCCTACAAAATCCTCAAAGAAATTTACTCTGATACCAATATGATGTACAAAGCCTTTTGTATATTCGACTGAAATAATTATTCACGAAAGAGCATACAATACTCTACAATCTCTTATCACATATTGTTTTATTTCCTATTTCATTTTAAATATTAGTAGCTTAGAACAAAAATCATTGAAATAAACTAAAAATTAAATGAAAGAAAATAAGCAAATAATACACAATGAGCACAAGTTGTACTTCTTGAAAAATTGGTTGTCATTTATGTCAACCTTAGAACAATCCCTAAAGAAAATCCCGGAAGCCCCTAAAAATGATGATGGTGTGTCCACTTGAAGATCCTTGAAGGAGCCTTGACATAAGTTTATATAATTCCAAAGTGGTCCCCTTATGGCATAGCTTTTAAGCATGGCTCTCATGGGATAAGATAACATGTTGTTGTTTCCACATGCCCACTTTGATTTGTACACAAATGAAGCCTTGAAGGAGCCTTGAAGAATCCCTAAAACCAAGTGAAGAAGAGCCTAAATTCAATTGAAGAAGCTCCTAAAACCAATATAATAAGCCTCTAAATACAAGGGAAGAAGCCCCTAAATCCAAGAGAATAATCCCCTAAAGTAAAGTGAAGAAACCCCTAAGGTATGCCATCCTTAAGGATGAGGTGAGACCCTGGGTCGCACCCACTCATGTGGAGAAGACTCATATAAATAAGAGGAGCCTCATTTGGCATTTGGATCACACCAAATTGACCTAGCCAAGGATGAGGAGTGAATTTCAGCCTAGAGGAGTGATTTTCCAAGGGAATGTGAAGTGAAGAAGTGTGAAATTCGAAGGGAATAGGAAGTCTTGTGATGATTTGTTCTAAGGTTTTTCTTGGAAGGTCATCTTGGCATTTTCGATACAATTTTTTCCTGGAACTATTCAGATAGTGAAACTTAGATTTTTTTATAATAGATAGAAAATAATATTAGGTACTAATTTTAGGTCTTGAATCATAACAAGTTTGAAGTTATACTCAAGGGAAGTTGATGTTTTTAAAACTAGGGTTTTCTTCTTCAAAACGAGTCATCTTTCCATTTTCACTATAAATATTTTCGGGGGATGAGTAAAGGAGTGAAAATTGGAGGAATTTCATATACTATATCGAAGAATATTGGATACAATTTTCAGATCCTGATTCATGATAGGTATGGATTTATACTTGTTGGAAATTAGGTTTTGTGACTAATCCAGAAACTAGTCCCAAACATGTGTTCTAGAAAAAGTAGTTATATCTGGAGATTGGTAGGTCCAAATTGAATTCCACTTGTTGAATAATAAGGAGAACAGATCCTAATATCTTATTTCCAAGTTTCAGAATTAGAAATGAAATATTGAGCTCGTGGTGAATCTTACAAGTTTGCATATTTGAGGTACAATTCTGAGTAGTTTTGTATGCATATTCAAGAAGTGATTTTGGGATTGTATTTGAAGTTTGATTTGATCCTATATCATTATTTAAAATATTCCAATGGGATTGGTGTATCCTTCTAGTAGGTGCTGGAAAACTCAGGGAGTGGGTGTTTCCTTCAAGTTGGTTCTTGTAAAATCTTGAAACTACTTAAGAAAATTTTTTGTGGTTTTCTCCTTCTTAGGTTTCCACAAAAAAATGTGTGAAATGTGTATTCTTTTATGTGATGATGAATGACATGATTAATGGTTAATTTTTATGTAGTGCTTGAAGGTTAAAATTGTTGAAATAATTCTATACCGATTCACACCCCCCCCCCCTCTCAATATTCTTGATTATTCTAACAATTGGTATCAGAGTGGGTTCCTTCAGGAACAATAGAATGACTGGAAGGAAGATCATGGATAAGTAAGGAGAATTTTACAAAAATGGAATACCATTGTTTGATGGTAAAATTTTTCTTTTTGGAGCATAAGAATGAGAGCATTTTTTCAAGCACGGGGATTTGATGTTTGGAAAGTT
This sequence comes from Picea engelmannii, assembly GCA_009831015.1. Lineage (NCBI taxonomy): Eukaryota > Viridiplantae > Streptophyta > Pinopsida > Pinales > Pinaceae > Picea > Picea engelmannii. Next base: position 37,492 of record ML788495.1, read on the forward strand.
GTAATAAATGGATACATTGCACTAGATTCTCCCCCAACAGATAATATTGGAAAAAATCTTAGTGAATGCAATTCAAAGGCTATAAGTCTCATTCTAAGTGGTCTAATAGGTTCAAAATTTGTTAAGGTTATGCAGTGTGATTTTGCAAAGGAAATATGGGACAAGCTCAAGAATGTTTATGAAGGAGATGGTAAAGTCAAAGGGGCCAATATTCAGACTTACAGAGGAAAATTTAAACATATGAGAATGAAGGAAGATGAATATATTGCAACTTATTTTCTCCGAGTTGATGAAATTGTAAATATTATAAGAGGACTCAGACAAAAGATTGAAAATTTAGCTATTGTGCAAAAGATATTGAGATCTCTCCCAAAGATCTTTGACCCTAAAATATCATCTCTAGAATAAATACAAGATCTGGCTACGTTGAGTGTGGATGAATTACATGGAATACTTATAGCATATGAAATGAGAACAGAACAGAAAAATCCATCCAGAAGGGAATCAACTTTCAAAGCCTCCAAAAAGACAAGAAAGAACAAGAAAAGGTCAAAACCCTACTCTAGCAATAGTGATGATTCATAAAATGAATAAGAATCAAACTTTGTGAGAAATTTGAAAAGAGGAACTGACAAGTACAAAGGTAATCTTCCTTTCAAATGATTTAATTGTGGTAAATCTATCCATTTTGCTTCCAAATTTCCTTATGCAAGAGGTTCAAATAGTGATGAAGAAGAAGTTCCTAAGAAAAAAAAGAATTATCATAAAAGAGACAAGGAAAGAAATAAAGGAAGATTTTTGAAAAAGAAAATCCTTTGTTCAAAAGATGATAGTTCCTCGTCTGATGAAGATGATGATAGTGACGGTGACTCAAGAAGAGTACTATTCATGGCATTAGAGACTCAAGAGGAAACTACTGAAAATAATGAAGGAGATTATGAATAAGAAGGAGAAGTAAATCTTGAGGCAAAATTGATCAGTGCCTTAAGTGGTCTAAGAATAGAAAGGAAGAAAAATAAGTTTCTCAAAGAATATTGAAGTAAATTGAAGGAAGGATTTCAAAACCATAGAAAAAATTCTGAAGAATCCAAGATTACTATCATAGATCTAAGGATTCAGTTGGAAGAAGCCAAAGTGATTGAAGAAACACTCAAGAGACAACTAGAAGAAAATAAGAAAATAACAAAGAATATGGAAGATGAAATAGTCTCACTAAGAAAGGAACTACAAAAGAAGGACATCCAACTAAATTTTGGAAATAGCACCAAAATACTGGATGAAATCATCTACAATAAAAAAAATTATATGACAAGTTTGGAATTGGATACAGAAAAAATGATATTGATGAGGTTTCAAGCTCTATGATGACAGGAAATGAAGCAGAGCACAAAATTTATGCAGATAGTATCAAGGGTTCCATCAAGAAAGAAGAATGCAAGCCTCTAAAGGAGGGCATACTAAAACTAGAAATAAAGAAAAATTAGTAAAAATATCGTGCATTCATAGGAACATGGAATGAAAAACCAACAATGAAGAAGACCCAAGAATAAGATCATGATTTTATAATAACAACACCAACTAGAAGACCACCCACACATAGGTACCAAAATATTGTTTTTGGCTTGTGTTATGCTTGCAATAATTTTGGGCATAAAGCCATAAATTGTAGAGCCTATGCAAAGGGTAGAAACACCTGGAACTAAAGTAGCTATGAAAATCCTAAGAATCATTATGATGTAAATTATCCCAAAAGGCCTCATGAGGCATTTGACAAAAATTATAGCAGTTTTGGTGTTCTGGGTTATGAAATTGAATGCTACAAATGTAAAAATTTTGGACACAACTAAAAATTGCAGAAGTGATTTGATAGTTTCTTCAAGGGAACTTAAGCATATTCCTTTCAATCATATAGGGGAATAATAAATAACTTGGAAAAAGAAACAAGAATATTTGAAGGTTGAGGAATGTGGGCTTTCCTTACAAGCCCAAAATAGAAGAAGTCATTGGTATATTGACAATGGATTCTCAAAGCATATGACTAGAGACACAAACAAATTTGTAACATTAAAGAAATAAAAAAGAGGGTTTTTTCACATTTGGCAATGATAACTCAGCCAAAATTATAGGGAAAGGCACAATCAGTCTTAGAAACAAATATATTTTCGCAGAAAATGTCCTACTTGTTGAAAATATGAAGCATAATTTGCTAAGTGTGAGTAAATTGTGTGATTGGGGACACACACTTATATTAAATTCAAAAGAATGTGAAATAAGAAAATAAGGATTTGTAACATACCCTTCGTTATGAAAATGAATAGCGAGTACAAGGAGGTAAGTATTTTTTGAAACAAACATTACGACAAGTGGCATGCATCACAACATACATTAAACTACACACAATCAATCAAGAATGAGCAACTAAAAACATCATTGCTTTTATTCAATCAACTCATCACATAAAGATAACATAAAGAAACTACCTGCCCAACCTATCATGCATGGTTAGGACCTCTAAGACACATAAGCAATGCTCAAGTCTAGGATTCATCCGATTGATTTTGACCATTTAAGGTCTCAAGACTAGCGATTGTTCTAAGGAGCATGGAGGTATCTAATTCCCTTATCCAATCCTAGTATAACCATCAATCCTAGAATTCAACATCAATAATTTAGAAATAAATCTCTTGCTCAAGAATCGAACAACTCAACGAAGTACGATCTATTTATCTATAACGCCATCCTGGTATAAACGACTAAATTAGGTAGATCAATAAACTTCAACTTAAAACATAATCATCATAAGTAAATTCTATAACCCATAATCAAATTCTCATATAGCAAGGACAATTTCGCAACCTATAAATCAAAATCTTTCATCACTAATACTATAATTTTTCGATTACTCTACAATATAAAGTATTTCTACCAATGTTACAATAATTTCAATACTATTGCATCGACAATATATAATCAGATTAATTAAACTTGCCAACTAATCTCAAGATCCTATAATACTAATTAGTATAAGTCATAACTAGATATTTTCACTTATATTCATATATTATTATATCCAATAATTATAAAAATGAAGAATTTAATTATTTATAATTAATTCTTCTCTATTTACATGATAAACTAAAAATATATAATTAGCCTATTTTAAAAAGTAATATTATACTTTATTCCATACAATATTATGATATCACAACTTTAATATATGTCTTGATAAGTCAAGATGATCATCTTAATCCATATACACATGGGTAGGAGTTATTACATAATTCACTATATGTATATGATGTCAATAAACATAACATCATGGTATAATAAAATATTGTGTAATATATGCCCTTAAGAAGATTTAAGGGATCAATTATTTTAAGCTATGTATATAAGGAATTTTTAGGTCACCTACATATCCATTTATAAAGCTAAAGGGAGTCTAATCATAATGAGTAATAAACCCAACAATCAACTGCTTTATACCTCCATTTAAAAAGAACTTAGAGGAAATAAAAAAAAATCATAATAATAAAATAAGGATTCAACTACTATATATCCATTGAAGGGTTTTATAAGAAGACCACTCTTATTCCATACTAGACTAAATAAAATAAGGATTCAACTACTATATATCCATTGAAGGGTTTTATAAGAAGACCACTCTTATTCCATACTAGACTAACAATTTGACATGTGGAATTGGGTTAATATAAGCAAGTTTTTTTTTTTAAAGGTGAAAGACTCTTAAGTGGAGTATTTTTCAAGGTAACACGAAAAATGCCAACGACATGGCAACAACAATGAATGCAATAAAAATAACCCAAAAAGGAAGGGTGGTGATTTAATACAAGAATTGTCGTTGAATGGCAAATTGTAAAATTAAAAAGCCAACGAAAATGAGAAATTGGTAAAATGAAAGTTTCACACAACATCATGGATTCTTAAAAAAAAATTGGATGCAGTCATAGCAGGATGAGAGAAATCCCTTCTTGAGATATGAAGTTACTATAAATTAAAAAGGAGGTTTGAATTAAGAAGGGATTCATAAATTAGATCCCAACAACAAATAACTTGCAACGAATTTACAAGTCCCGATTTCTAAATATGCCCATAAAACTATCCCTAACTCGAATCGAAGATTTAATAAGACAACAATAAGGATATTACACTGTGGATTATTGGCAACATTCAAGGAACTCGAAATTGACACTTCCATTCAATTAGTAGTGAAATAAAGTTTCAAATTCAGGGAGCAATTAAACAATGTGATGATCAACCACATATTACATACCCACAAATTTTAATAAATAAAGGCAAATCCCAGAATTGGTACTATCTTGAGCATACATAAGAAATTCTAAATTAGGAATTAGGATTAAATTTAGCAGTGACAATAAATTTTTTTGAATTCTAAGCTGAGAGTACTCGTGGCGAACCCAAGAGATTTTAATCAAGATCACTCCACAAATCCTGAGCGAAATTATAAATAAAAATACGTAAAATCTCTTGACCATTTAACCAACATGCTAATAAACCAATTTCGAATAGAAGAGTGAATGCTTTGCGGACTATTATACAAGCATTCCATGCACAATTTAATACATCAAGATCACTTGAATACAAATGAAAAAATGGAATTTTTATTTACAAGAAGATCTAAATTAATAACAAAATAAATACCGGGATCAATGACCTTTCATATTGATGTCGATCTCCAATGTGGATCTTGCGTTGCATCCTCGGTCATGTCTTGCTTGTTAACCGATGGACTTCACCAGTACCTCCCAGCGAACGCTAGGGGTACTCTTCTTCCCCCTTAGGCCTCGAGCCACAAAGGGGCCACGCACACACAAACAAATTTTTTCTCGCTCCAAGCTTGCCTCACAAGGTAGAGCCACCACTCTATCTCAAGCTTAGTATCTCAACTCTCACAAGTAAAACCAGTCAGAATGATTTTGGCAGCATAACTTTACCCATAACCAGTGTGATCCCTTTCCCATCTAGACCATTTTCTTTATAGGAAATTTCTTACCGACACATCCCTACATGCACAATCAATTTTCTTTTTAATACAATAAATTAGGATTATTCCCCCCTTACACTCATCACCCTCTCCCCAAGTTGCACAAGAAATTACATATTATATTTTATTTAAATTTACATTTCCCTCACCTTCCTAAATGCGCTCCTTAAATCGCTTCTAGTTATCTCTTTATTTCCCAGATTCTTATTTATGACTGACGCCTTACTAAATCTGAGTTAGAGTTAAAATATGAGTCTTCTTCTAGTTAGACTAGTTGTAGCTAGACTCGAGATACCATTATATGCATACACATGTTCTCTCATGTTTTTTCATTTCTTATCTTAAATTCCAATTTGGTATTTTCTTGCACATATATGTATTATATTAATTCTTTAGATTTATTTCATTTTTCTTAATTCTTAAATTGATTTACTTTATTCCTTTTTAATTTAGTTTAGCCTACGTACAAAAACTTAGACTTAGGCTTAATTTTTTTTGAATAGGCTTAGACTCTTATTGGGATTTATAATTAATAAATTAGTCATTAATTATTCATATCTGACAAGGTGTAAATATTTTCAAGGTTTACAATTATTCTTTCAAGGTTTTCTAGGCCACCTAGATTCATTGACTCAAGTTTTATTTACGCGATGTTCCCTTCAATATGCACTCCATGCTCCAAGGGTGCCACTCGCCTTTGACTAGTTTTGGTAGTTTTCCAACCCTTGGAGTCATCACTCCATTCGGGTGACCTTGTGAGCGACTAAGGGATTCTAAGGAATAAGGGCTCTGCCTTATTCCGTGCCCCTTAGAATCTTCGTGAGTGACTGTCTCAGTCTACCCTCATGATTTCATGGACCTCTCGAATTAGGTAATCGTTAACCTACAATTCAAGCCATGGTGGGAGTTCTAGTAGGCTTTGACAGGGACGTTGCCACACCTCTCCCTCAATATCTAATTTTTTTGCATGACCTCTTTACTCATTATGTGAGTTAGATTAGCAAGCATTCATTAGTCTGCATTCATTAACAAAACATTGTCACTAATCCATATACGTAATCATACTAAATCACTCATCTGGCACATATGCCTAAAATAAAATACTAAAAAAAAACACAATCCACTCCCTAACTCAATCTAGAGTCCAAGGAAATCCATTGATGCCAGCGGCATCCACAATCTAGCACGCGTCCTGCACACTCATGTAAACTAGTCAATATCATCTGTCAATACATATATATCAAATGACAATAAATCACAACCATCAACATCATCATGAAAATCCATAATCGAAAAAAATAACCATGTACTATAACTGGATCACTTGCACGCAAGTGTCCTCAAAGAATAAGTCGATAACATGTGATTGCAAGAGCGGGATGTTACAGGATCAGACATATTAATGGAAAAAATGACAAGGACTCCAAACAACATATAGATATTGAATGAGATCAACGAAGAAAGATGTTGTTTAGGAAAAAAGATGAAATTTGGCTTTGGTATAGGAGAATGGGCCATATACACTTTGATAATATTGTCAAGATCAATAAAAATAAAGATGTAAGAGAAATGCTAGAAATTACAAAGCTAACGAATACTATGTGCAAGCACTGTTAGCATGGAAAAGAAACAAAAATTGAATTCAATACTTGAAGGAATACTCTACGAAAAAACCATTGGAGATTGTGCACGCTGATTTATGCAGACCCATGAGAACAAAAGGACTAGTTGGTGAACAATACTTCATGCTACTCATTGATGAATACACCAGAAAGACCTGGGTTTTCTTTCTCAAGAATAAGTCAGAAGATTTTGAATGTTTAAGGGTATTCAAGGAACTGGTTGAAAATGAATATGATTCGAAAATCAAATTCTTAAGATCAGATAATGGAGGTGAGTTACTTCAAAATAATCTAGGTATTTCTATGAATAACAGGGAATAAAAGGACAATTCACAATAGCTAAAATACCTCAGCAAAATGGATTTGTTTAAATGAAAAACATAATTGTACAAGAAATGGATAGAACCATGTTGAATGACTCCAAGCTAAGTAATATCTTTTGGGGACAAAAACATCATACAACCGTTCATATCTTGAAAAAAGGATTGATTTGAAGTAATAGTGATAACAATCCATATGATTTATGGAAAGGAATATCGACTAGTGTCAAGCACTTTAGAGTGTTTGGAAGCAAGTGTTACATAAAAAGGGAAGACAAGAAGATTGGAAAATTTGACTCCCGAGTGAACGAAGGCATATTTTTTGGGTACTCATGCAAAAGAAAAGAATATAAGTGCTACAATATAAGACTCAAAAAGATAGTGGACAGCATCAATGTAAAATTTGATGAAAGAGACTTGTTGAAGACTATTATAGCCCTAAAATTCTCTACTCATGCATACATGGCATTGGCTTTTTTACTTGCATAATTTTCCAAGTCATTGTTGAGAAACTCTATTTAAAAAAACACTTTTTAGAGCATGTACACGCCCTTATGCACTACTTCCCGCTTGCATACATTTGTTGCATGATAGACACCCCACGTACATATTCTTGCTACACACTAAACAACTTGTGTATACCTCCAAAAGTTGAAAAAATTAAAAGGTTGTAAGGAATTCAATGGAATTTACGGGCTATTGGAGGTTTCCCAACCAATTCACCTACTATAGTCCATCCCCCAACCGAATAACCATCATTTTTCCATATAAAAGGAGGTATTGGGGTCTCATTCCACAAACAAGCCTTAGAAAGGTGAAACTCTGCCCAATTTCCCTTCCTTTCCTTGCCCAAGCATTTGCAACCTTTTGTGAGTTATTGCCTCAACATTCCATCTCTAGCCCCTTTTCTTCCATACAATCCATTCCCTTCCCTTGAGGTGATCAGTAGATTGTGAGAAGAGGCTTATTGAAGGTGCACTTGGAGCATTGTTAAGAGGAGCCCAGACTAGGTTCGCGAAGTGTCGGCCTGCAAGGATTGTAAGCTTCAATATTTGATTAATGAATAAAATAATCTCTTTTCCATATCCTAAATGATGATGGTTTATGTATTTTCTTTGATTTATACATAAAAATTGATATCTAACCCTAATTTACGAATAGCAATAGCATGCTTGTAGCCTTGTTTGCTTAGTTTTGGATGCAGGTCAGGTTGGGAGGACACTTGCGGCCTTGGGAGCTACCGAGCTTGAGGAGATCATCACCAAATGTTGGATAAAAGGTACGGTTACTGATATTCTCTTCCATTTCTTTTTGTTCATCTATTTTGGTATGTTTGGGGTAGTGTAAAAACTAGATTTACTTTTAGGGAGTCATTTTTTCTGTCTATACTTTAAACCCTGGTATAGTTATAGGGGGATTTTCCCACTAGAAGAATTGGCGACTCCAGTGGGGAGTCTCTTTAGGGTTTTAGAGGGAGGCTTTTTGGGTGTTTTAATTGGCTTATTTATTTCCTATTGCATTTCAGTCAAGTTTACCGAGTCTTTTAAGGGTTTATGATCACCTGCAAGGTGCATACTAGCTTTCCCTGCCCTGTTAGTCTGCCTTGTCTTTTTATTTTTGAAAAATTCTCAGAGGTGTACGTACCCTGTTTTGGGTCAACACATGTACATACGCACTCTGCATAGTAGACATCATGCGTACATATGTAGGCTACTGATGCAAGAACTCGCGTATCTGTGTCTTGAAACTATTTTTTAACAAAGAGATAGTTTGTCTCTTTCCTGATAGAATTTCATACTTCTCAAGACTTTCTTGAACCAGTCGGAGTCTCTGTCTTTGGCCATAGCTTGGGTTAAAGTTTCGGTTAATTTGTTCCTTAGTTTTATTTTGTTTTCCCTAAAAGGTTTAGAGTGAGTCGTCAAGTTTTAGATCCTCCTTTTGGTTTCTTGGTTGAATCCCTACAATCCAAAGTTGGCTTAGGGTCTTTATCAATCTTGTTTTTTGGTTTTCTCTTTGTTCCTGTTTCTTTCTTTGAAAAACGAAAAAGTTTTTACTTCAGTTTTTCTTGTTAAAGCAGTTCGAAAAATAAAATAAAATGAATTTATTTTCTTGCACTTAGTTTGGTAAAGTAGTCAAGGTTGTTATTTGCAAAAAGAACAAGAGCCTTCATTTCAAAGTTCTTTTCAATTTCCTGAAATACAAGTAGTTTTCCTTAGTAAAATGAAAGCATTTTTTAGGAAATTTTCATTTACAAGATCTTGAAATATTGATTAGAAAAGTTGAATTTTACAAAGTGTTTTTACAAGTTTTGCTTTAATTTCAAAGTATTTGTTTCTTTCAAGTGCTTTAAAGTTCTCTTCTTATTCATCTCTTCATAACACGATCAGTTGCACTATTGCACCCTTTGCGTAAAACAAGCCTTAAAATTAACACTTAACTTAAAATATATTAGACTTTTTGTTTGTAGGGTTCACCGACTAGTTTAGGGTTTTAGGGCCTTAAATTAGGTGTGAAGAGGAAACTCTTCAAGGCCACCTTAAAACAAACATTGGAGTCTGAGACAGGGAGTGTTTTAAGTCCAACATCATAAGAGTTATTCGGGACCCCACTCTAACACAGGGCATAAACATGAGGTTGCGTGAGGAAAGGCAGAGGAGATAACTCCTCCAAAGTCGGACTAAAGGTAGTGGGCATTATATATTGATGGTATTTCTCGGGAAAAATACCGATCACATTTTCCTATGGAGCTTCGTGGACCTCAAATCCATTTTAGATCCTCCCAATTGATTTCGACACCCTTGAAGGTCTTCTGACTTGTTATCCTACTCATTATGATCTGCACGACTGTCGATTGTACCCGCCTGGTGACTTACTGCGTGATGGAAGCCTATTTGACCATATTTTATGGACTTACACAGGTGAATGCGTGGGTATACTGTGGTACCTAGGGAGGATGTCAGATTGCGCTTTGTAGAGTATACCCAAAGGGTGCTTCTGTGTTCAAGTTTCTCTAGTGTCGATTGGCGTAACCATACTTCCCACTAGTTATTCGATTGCTTGATTTATCTTTAGGAAACATTTTAGTGTGTGCTTTGTGTTCTACACTAGTCAAGCCTTACTATGTCGTTTGATCATTTCACAAAGTGGAATATCAATAGCACCGCCCGTCGCGAAGGCTTCAGGGCTTGTCTTCGGTTACTTTGGAGCCACCTCTGCCACCGTTGAGGCGAAGACTTGATCAAGAAAGCTCATTTGAAGCAACCGGGCGTAGGAAATTGTGCTCGATCCTACTCTGAGAGGAGACTTTCCGTCTTTGAAAGAATCCATCATTTATGACCTTGAAACTAAAGGTTTTAGGCCAGCAAATTCTCTAATTACTGAATTGTTGGCGTCAATATTGATTCAAATTTTCCCTCCTAAGATGACATCTTCTGAGCACCAGTTAATTCTATGAGCAGCAATGGAAGCAAATGATGCTACTTCATCTGGGAGTCCCCGTACTCCTGTTACATCTACTACTGGAGGGGGCATCTTACCTCCTCCCCCACCTTTTCTAGTCAGGACTTCAGTTGTCTCGGCTCCCACGACTTCAGGAAGTGGTCTGATACCTTGAATGACTTCGACCATTTTTTTGTTTACCTAGAATGCGATGGGCGCTCCTTTCTCATATGGGATGCTTGGCTTTGATACGAACTCGGTCCTTACTTATTCTACCTTACATACCATGGGTCTGGGGAAAGGGAGCTCATACACTCCCTTGCAAGGTTCAACCGTGGGAACTACTGCCCCTTTTAATGTCATTCCTTACGGTGGGGGTCATATACCTCCTTCGTCCCCTTCACTCAGTAGTTCTTTTCAGCAGTCAATTGGGCCTAAGGCTAATTATATCTTGTTTATTAGAGGAGTTTTAGGACCTTCATCTTACACAACATCAGTGATATCTATCACATTCTGTTTGTTCAATGTGTTTGGGAACAACGCTTTTTCTTCGACCGCTTTCTTGACTGGGGGCAACCCCAGCTTTGGTCAATAAAACCCAGTGCAAGGTACCATTCCTTCATAGGGAGCGGTGACTGAAGTATACTCCACACAGGGTCTTTAGAATCCTTGGTAGGGCTTGTTTCCATCACAAGGAATGTCGATCGTGGGTAACCCCGAGCAAGGCTCTGTCTCCATTCTCGTCGAATCGACCGGGGGCATCCCCTTCCAAGGTCCTTGGAACACAACAAAGGGAGAAATCCCTATGTAGGCTATGTCATCCAATTTTAGGAGCCAGAATCTACATGCGAACATGTGGGCCAGAATCCACCCATATTGCACATGTGGACCTCCAACTCAGGGGGAATGATTATGCAAAAATTAGTAACAATCTCAAACTACCAACTTGCACCTCCATTTTTCGTGCAACTAGTATCATATCTAGAAATTCTAAGATATGGGTTTTGTCTAGAATGTGGAAAATGGAGTTGATTGTGGGGAATTTTTCAAAATGTGAATTAGTTTGGAAGATAATGGTGGATCCCTAACTCGAATCTACCCAAATTACAATAAAAACTAGTTTTTGTGATTTTATTCTAGAAATGTAAACTTTGAAATATGAGCATTAGGATTCGGTCCCATGCACTCCTCAATGATTCTTCATGTATAAATAAGCCTCATAGGGTTGTTTTAATGAACCATTTCTTTTTATCATCATGATCTTCATTGTTATTGTATATGAGGTTTGATATTATATGAGAAAGAGTGGAGCTATTGCTTTGTAATCAAGAAGCTGATATTTTTTATAAAATGAAAATTATTGGTTGTTGAAGACATTTGCATCCTTCAGATCTAAACTAGTCTTTCAGGATCATGCCTAGGTCGGGTAGGGCCCCTCGATCCAGGTATGTCTCTGTTGTTATTTATTCTATTAATTAGTTTATTAATTTGATTGATTTAATTTCCATACACTATGTGTTTGTATTTGGTAATATGGTTGTATTTTGCAATTGGTTTTCATTAGACAACTCGAATTAATATTCTCCCACTCAAGGCATAATCATATTACATTCAATTTAGATTGAATTCCTTTTTATATTCTTTCAATCCACATGTTTTATGTAATGTTCTATCTCTGTATTTAGTGCTCATTTGATTAGTGAACTTCTGCCCCATGACTTGCTTTAATTTCATCCCTCTTATCCACTATCACACCCATTTCAATCGCCCATTCATTTCCATTAATCACTCTCTTATTTTCCTCACTTTACTTATCGAAGTATCTCTTTCAAACCTCGTTCTAAATCCTTCATTTCATTTTTTAGCTGTGTCAAAACCTGCTCAATAGAGCATTAGTATTCAGTTGAGTTTTCAAATTAATTCTTTAGAAAAAAAACACACAAAAACACATAATTAATTTTTCATGTATTATTTACGAGGAAAGAAAAAGACAGTGTGCACATTCTTCCTTCATTTTCTACACTCATAATTGATACATTGTCACATAACATTTCATTTTACAGAGGACACATCCATTTCCTTTCGGTACTCTTTCACTCCTCGGGTGGTTGAATACGCCTACGTCTTACAATCCAAACGACTATCAACACAAGGTTCCATTTCACTTTCTTTATTTACATTCAATCTTTTGAATCACTGGTGCTCTATGCATACATCATTCCTTTTAAATATTATTTGTTAAGTTTTATATTGAAGATCTGACTTCCAAAGAATGTTCATTTTTAAATTGTTTTACATTCAATCCTCTTTAATACAGAATTGACACTTGCATTTCATTTTTTTTTATTCTATATTTCTGCATTTTAGCTCATTCTTTGCCAAACTTCTTCATTATGTTTGATGCACTTAGTTGAGGAGAGATCTCAAATTTAGGATGTGTGATTTTACATTTGCTTGATATTTCTAAAGTTTAAATTTTGGATTGCTTATAGATTTATTTTTGTTCTTAATCAATTTTGTTTCTGGATTGTTCTATACTATTCTGCATTTATTTCTGCACCAATTTCCTCTCTTGTTTCTGTTATTGATGAATTCTTTTGTTATCATTTTATAGGATATAATTTAATCTTTTCATTTTAGGATAAATATTTGCAATAAATTATTGATCACATAGCTTTTTTTGGTATTTCATTTTGTTTGGCTTATTAGTACAAACTTGTAGTTTCAATCACCAATAGACATAATTAGAGGTCTAACTCATGAGATATGCCCTTCCCGCGTTGGAATTATTCCCAAGGTGTTATCTTATTTCCATTCATTTGAATTCATTTTCATTTTCTTGTTTCTTTTATTGCATTAAGTGTGGATCCATTATAGGAAATAATCATTGAAGGATAGAAAACTTAAGTAATCTACTCACGATTAATCACACGAACATCACCTCGAGTGCGTGAGAGACTGTGATCTAAGCCTTTATAGCACTAATTTATTCATACGTCCAAGTGATGAATCCTTAGTGTTAATTTCCTGCAGTGTGGGTTTGAAGATTGTTTTGTCGGCTTTAGATTAGGTTATCCTATGCCCTGATCCTATATTTCCTATGCCTGCACCTCGAAGCTTACGAGCCCTGATTGATAATTAAATGTGGGAATTAATAGTGCATATATTTATCCCAACATTTTGGCGCCGCTGTCGAGGAGGTGCTAAGAGGATTAGAGCATAGGTAGGTTTCTTTTGTTTCTCCAAAGACTTGACTATTCCTTCATGCAAGTGTGTTTATTTTTATGCAAGTGTGGTATTCTTTTAAGGACAACCTAAGGGCAGAGAGAAGATGGTAAGACGTGAGGGAAGAGCCCACATATCCACTTTAGTGGGGTTTCTCCAACGTTAGGTTGTCATCTTCCTTTTAGTAGTTAGAATTTGTGTTTTATTAGCATTAGCCATTTTTTTTATATATATGAGAAGAGAAGCTAAATTGTGTGAACATATAACTTGGTGATATAAGGCTCCTAGTATCATGGAAGTGCTTCGAGTATATAATTGGTTTTCTTACATTTTCTTTTAGTTCACTTCTTTTTATTTCTTTAGGTTTTTTTTTTTTAAATTGGGCACTGTAAGAACCCCCTCTCTACACCAATCCATGTCTGAAACAGGACCCATCAACCAGAAACAAGATTTCAAATATGATAAAGAGTTTAAGAGAACTCTCTCAAATCCTAGCAGCAACTAGTATCTCAATCTCAGCCTCTCAAGAAGATAAAATCTTGACATCAGTCAAGAACTTAAATGTCGCTCTGCATCCACAAGAAGATATATAAGTCTCCTTTGATTCCCTTTTCCAATCTATCGAGGAGACTGAAAAATCATGGACCGCATTTGATGGAGAACAACCACTAGAACCTGAGATTGAGGAATTCATGATATGCCTTTCTGAAGAACCTCTATGCACTAATGAGACAAGTCATTTGAAAGAAGACGATCTGCAAGGCATGATAGAGGAAAACATGAAGAGTGGTATAAACAAACAAGTGAACCAAGAAAATTATGACTATATCGAACATTGGTTCCAGACGACAACCAGATTGAACCATCACTCTCTTCTTCAACAACTCTCCACATCATCACCAAAGTAGTTGGTTCTTCGTACTTTGGTATACATTAAATATTCTCTTTCAAACCCAAGTATGAATGTATTTCTACACCTGATACGCACATGGCTACATTGGAAATATTCTTACACGTGAAATACTATTTCTTGTTCTTAGATAGGATACAATAAAAGTTGCATGTTAGTTAACCTAGTTCTAAATAAATGAAACATATTTTCATGTTTATTTTCAAATAAATGAAATGATATGAAGATAATATTGGTGACCTAACATCAAAAACCAAAACAACTTAAGATATTTCTTCTTATTATTACATACAAATTTCTAACTATTAATAATAATAGTTTCTCATAAGCCTAATCTTTAAAATATTATGGGGATTTACAAAATATTTAAGGTCTACATAATGATTCCCAGAGGTAACTTGTACATCCTAGTTTCCTATCAGAACTTGTTATTCAAGGATTCTTATCAAATAGCAGCAGTAGAGTGAATGAAACTTCTACTTGTGAGGGAACACAATCTTATATGGAGAAGATGAACTTGGGGACTAGAGGCATCTTTAGGTCATTCTCTCATGGCCTCATCCACCACGCATTAAGTAAGTTTGACCATGATATGTCTTTCAACGAATCTAAATACATAAGTCTATTTTTCATATGAACAATATTTTATGGGCAATCTATAAAAAAATCTTCCAACCCAATACCATCCCATCCTGTAAAAATGTTTTCAAAGATGTTTCCCCATTCACCCATGAGAAAGAAATATATAAATTTTATCTTAAGTGTAAAGTTTGGGACAATAGCCTTTGAGGGAAAAAAGGGTGTAAGAGGCTAACCCGTTGGGATATTGAACAGGTCTGCTAGCAATGAGTACTGACCTATGGTATAACTACGAAAACCCATCAGGGTACTAAACATGCTAGTGGGAAATGGGGCATTTTGCCTGGGAAGGATATTTCTTAGATGTCAAAATTACCCCATCAAAGTACTAAACAAGCTTGTTGGAAATGGGTTCTTATTTTGATGTCTTTCATTATGCCTAATCTATATTTGTCTGTATGAACAATATACTTGTGTAAATCCTTAAGAAGAAGCATGCACGGTTGAACAAAAGGATAATGAACCTCGTCTAATTTCCATTTGAGAATGTTTGTAAGATGGTCTTAAGACCCCTTCATGCATACCTAGGATCTCATTGTCCTAGAACTAGGACCCATAAGTGTAGGAGTCTAATGAACTCAAATGCGAACTTTATCAATATCACTTCAATGACATAAATTATCTGAGAAATTAAACAGGGATAATTGGTTTCCTATCAGTTTCTCATTTGTTAAAGACCACTTATCTCCTCATGTTTTCTTGTTCAAGGATAAGAGGAAAATCCCCCCATCATAATTAACATGGTTTCTTGAGCATACAACTATTAATGATTGATGAAATCATATGTAAGAAGTAATTTAGGAATTTCCTTTATGCTTGTAATGTTTTAAAATTAATTTCATTTCCAAATTTACAAGCATGGATAAATTTTATGTTTTGGTTGTTTCTTTGGCATAACATCAATGTTTATTTCTTCTCTTATAATAACAATATTGGTGTAGTTCTTTTAGATTTTTCTTGTTCTGGTACGGCTGGTACAAAAACCAGTAGGTTCTTGTACCAAGAGTACATAAATTTAAATCTTTTTTTGAGGGTACTTTTTGGAGGATATTTTCAACATCTCTTAGCTTTGACATACTTCATTTACATCCTTTAGTCAACATGCACCAATGCCACATAGTCATCTTTCAGCTTGCAATAATTTTTTTGTGCTAATAAGAGTTTGCATGAGGACATGCAAACTAGTAAGCATGGGGGAGAGAGAGACATAAGGAATCTCATCAAATCAACATTCATCAACTCTCTCCTAGATATCCATCAGTTCTCAATATTTCTCCACTTCATCTTCAAATTTCAGCAGTCTACATCATGATTCTACAGAGATTTTGTCATGTTATGCATAGTTTCCACTTCAACATGCATTAGAATTCAAAGCAATGGTAAGTTGAGGTTAAACTGGTACTCTTTTTAATTTACTAAGAACTTGGAAAACATGATGCATAACCACTATTACCCACTCCACACTCCACTATGAATTATCACAACTATTCAGTAAATCCTCCATCTTCACTCCACTTGTCATAATGTACAATATACTCTGATGATAAGACCAAGTAATGAAAATGAAATATGTGGTATAAAAATGCAAATCAACATCTATAGTGTCTTCTCTATGTACATCATAAAGCATTATTAAGTCATCTCAAAGAGGATGAAATCATTGTTACTTATCCAAACAAAGAACCACAAAGTAAATATTGGTCTTAAAATTGATGTAAGATACATAGTATAAAGATGTCCAAGTTCATACGACTACCATCACCATCATTTTATAAACCATTCTCCACATACACACCATTCACCATCACTTTGATACCCCATCCACTGTTTGTCCTCCATTTTTATAATAATTATGTTTCTCTATTTAAAATTCAATCCGTTATAGTTTCCAAAGTGTCGCTCCACAAGAACCAACATCTACACAAGAAAAACAATGTCACATAAATCTATAAGTAGAGTATCATAAGATTTTCACCTTGTTTGCATGAGGACATCCAAATCCTTGGTTTTGGGGGTGTGTTGGGCTCTGGTTTTATCATATTTTCCACCATACAAATACACTCATCATTACACCTTATCCCCACATTTGGTCAATAATATATCCCTAATTACACCGTAAACCTCCATCATCTCATGTTATTCATCCTATGTGGTTAATACATAATTTTCCATATTTTTTGTGATTAAAAGGATGGTTATACAATAATTTGGTTGATGATGGCTTAATCCTATGTTTCTATGTCTAAAAAATATGTTCTCGCATTGGAATTCATCTGATACCCGCACTGGAGGTCATCCGATACTCACACTTCAAGTCATCCAGTACCAGAAGGTTCTACAGTTAGCCAGTACCTACACAGTCATATGGTACCCACACTCCATGTCATCCCATACTCACACTCCATGTCATCCAGTACTCACAATTCAACTCATTTGGTACTGGAATGTTACAGAAGCCATCCAATACCAGAATGTTCCAGGTCATCCAGTACCAACATCAACAATTGTCTGATACTCGATTATAGTTGAAAATTTGGAATGATTCTAAAAGAAAATTGAGGACATGGGGTTTGTCCAGAATGATGTCTACATGCGGACAAGTGGGTTAGAATCCACCCATATCGCACATGTGGACCTCCAGCTCAGGGGGGATAATTCTAAAAAAAATAGTAAGAATTTCAAACTGCCAACTTGTACCTCGATTTTCGTGCATCTGGTATCATATCTAGAAATTCTAAGATATTGGTTTTCTCTAGAATGTGGAAAATTAAGTAAAATGTGGACACGTTTTCAAAATGAGAATCTATTTGGAAGATATGGGTGGATCGCTAACTAGGATCTACGCAAATTACAATAAAACCCATATTTTTGTGATTTTATTCCAAAAATGTAAATTTTGAAATCTGAGCATTGGGATTCGGTCTCATCCACTTCTCAATGATTCTTCATGTATAAATAAGCCTCATAGAGCTTTGAGAAGGAACCATTTATTTTATCATCATGATCTTCATTATTATTGTATATGAGGTTTGATATTATATGAGAAAGTGTGGAGCTATTGCTTTGTAATCAAGAAGAAGATATTTTTTATAAAATGAAAATTATTTGTTGTTGAAGACAATCTACATCCTTAAGATCTAAACTAGTCTTTCAGGAGCATGCCTAGGTCGGGTAGGGCCCCTCGATCTGGGTATGTCCCTGTTGTTATTTATTCTATTAATTAGTTTATGAATTTGATTGATTTAATTTTCATACACTGTGTGCTTCTATTATGCAATCTAGTTTTATTTCACAATTGGTTTTCATCAGACAACTCGAATTAATACTCTCCCACTCAAGGAATCATCATACTACATTCAATTTAGATTGAATTCCTTTTTATATGCTTTCAATACACATGTTTTTTGTAATGCTCTGTCTCTGTATTTAGCGCTCATTTGATCAGTGAACTTCTACCCCACGACTTGCTTTAATTTCATCCCTCTTATCCACTATCACACCTATTTCAATCTCCCATTCATTTCCATTAATCACTCTCTTATTTGTCTCATTGTACTTATCAAAGTGTCTCTTTCAAACCTCGTTCCAAATCCTTCATTGCATTTTTTAACTATGTCAAAACATGTTCAACAAAGCATTAGTATTCAATTGAGTATTCAAATTAATTCTTTAAAATAAAAACACACAAAAACACATAATTAATTCTGCATGTATTATTTACAAGGAAAGAAAAATACAGTGTGGAAATTCTTCCTTCATTTTCTACACTCATAATTGATACATTGTCACATAACATTTCATGGTATAGAGGACTCATCCATTTCCTTTCACTACTCTTTCACTCCTTGTGTGGGTGAATATGCCTAAGTCTTACAATCCAAATGACTATCAACACAAGGTTCCATTTCACTTTCTTTATTTACATTCAATCTTTTGAATCACTCGTGCTCTATGCATACGCCATTCCTTTTAAACAGTCTTTGTTAATTTTTATATTGAATATATGACTTCCAAACAATGTTCATTTTTAAACTAGTTTACATTCAATTCTCTTTAATCCATAATTGACACTTGCATTTCATTTGTTTTTATTCTATATTTCTTCATTTTAGGTCATTCTTCTCCAAACTTCTTCATTATGTTTGATTCACTTAGTTGAGGAGATATCTCGAGTTTAGGATGTGTGATTTTACATTTTCTTGATATTTCTAAAGTTTAAAGTTTGGATTGCTTATATATTTATTTTTGTTCTTAATCAATTTTGTTTCTGGACTGTTCTGTACCAGTTTGCACTTATTTTTGCACCAATTTCCTCTCTTGTTTATGTTATTGATGAATTCTTTTGTTATCATTTTATAGGATAGAATTTAATCTTTTCATTTTAGGATAGATATTTTCAATAAATTATTGATCACATAGTTTTGTTTTAGTATTTCATTTTGTTTGGCTTCTTATTGCAAACTTGTAATTTCAACCACGAAAGGACAAATTAGAGGTCTAACATGTGAGATATGGCCTTCCCGCGTTGGAATTCTTCCCAAGGTGTTAGTTTATCTCCTTTCATTTGAATTCATTTCCGTTTGCTTGTTTCTTTTATTGCATTTAAGTGTGGATCCACTATAGTAAATAATCATTGAAGGACCGAAAACTTAAGTAAGCTACTCACGATTAATCATACGAACATCACCCTGAGTGCATGAAAGACTGTGATCTAATCCTTTATAGCACTAAGTTATTCCTATGTCCCAGTGATGATTCCTTAGTGCTAATTTCCTAGAGTGTGGGTTTGAAGATTGTTTTGTCAGCTTTAGATTAGGTTAGCATATGCTTTGGTCATGTGTTTCTTGTTCCTGCACCTCGAAGCTGACGATCCTCGGTTAATAATTAAATGTGGGAATTAATAGTGCATATATTTAGCCCAACATTTTGGCACTGCTTCCGGGGAGGTGCTAAAGGGATTAGAGCATAGGTATGTTGTTTTTTTTCTCCAAATCCTTGACTATTCCTTTCATGCAAGTGTGTTTCTTTTCATGGAAGTTTGTTTATTTTCATCCAAGTGTGGTGTGATTTTAAGGACGACCTAAGGGCAGAGAGAATATGGTAAGACTTGAGAGAAGAGCCCATGCATCTACTTTAGTGGGGTTTCTCCAAAGTTAGGTTGTCCTCTTCCTTTTAGTAGTTAGAATTTGTGTTTTATTAGTATTAACCATTTTTTATATATATGAGAAGAGAAGATAACTTGTGTGAACAAATAACTTGGTGGAAATAGGGTCCTAGTAGCACGGTGGCCCTTTGAGTATATAATTGGTTTGCTTACATTTTCTTTTAGTTTTTCAAAACCATTTTTGGGAACTGTAAGAATCCCCCCCCCTCTACACTAATCCATGTGTGAAACATGACCCATCAATTAGCAACAAGAATTCAAAGATGATAGAGAGTTTAACATAACTCTCTCAAATCCTAGCAGTAGCTGGTATCTCTATCTCAATCTCTCAGGAAGAACAAATCTTGACAGCAGTCAAGAACTTAAATGCCTCTCAGAATCCACAAGAATATCTAGAAGTATCCTTTGATTCCATTTGCCAATCTATCGAGGACACCGAAAAATCATGGACCTCATTTGATGGAGAACAACCACTAGAACCTGAGATCAAGGAATTCTTGATATGCCTTTCTGAAGCACCTCTACACACTAATGAGACTATTCATTTGAAAGAACACAATCTGCAAGGCATGATAGAGGGAGAAATGCAGAATGGTCTAAACAGACAAGTGAACCAAGAACATCATTATTATATCGAACATTGGTTCTAGAAGACAACCAAATTGAACCAGCACTCTCTTCTTAAACAACTCTTTACATCATCACTAAAGAAGTTGGTTCCTCGTACTCTGGTATACATTAAAGCTTCTCTTTCAAACCAGAGTATGAATGTATTTCTACACTTGTTACGCACATGGCTACATTGGAAATATTCTTACAAGTGAAATACATTTTCTTGTTCTTGTATAGGATAGAGTATAAGTTACATGTTAGTTAACCTAGTTCTAAATAAATGCAACATCTTTTCATGTTTATTTTCAAATAAATGAAATGAGATGAAGATAATATCGGTGATCTAACATCAAAAACCAAAACAACTTAAGATATTTCTTCTTATTATTACATATCGATTTCTGACTATTAATAATAACAACTGCTCATACAACAAATATTTAAAATATTATGGGGATTTACAAAATCTTTAAGGTTTGCATAATGATTCCCATAGTTAACTTGTACATCCTAGTTTCCTATCATAACTTTCTATTCAACCATTCTTATCAAATAGTAGCAGGAGAGTGAATGAAACTTCTGCTTGTGAGGGAACACAATCGTATATGGAGAAGATGAACTTGGGGACTAGAGGCATCTTTAGGTCATTCTCTCATTGCCTCATCTACCACACGTTAAATAAGTTTGACCATGACATGTCTTTTGACTAATCTCAATACATAAGTCTATTTTTCATACGAACAATCTTTTATGGGAAATCTATAAAATATCTTCCAACCCAATACCATCCCATCTTATAAAAAGCTTTTCAAAGATGCTTCCCCATTCACCCATGCAAAAGAAATCTACAAATTTTATCTTAAGAGTAAACTTTGGGAAAATAGCCTTTGATGGAAAAAAGGGTGTAAGAGGCTAACCCGTTGGGATACTGAACAGGTCTACTGGTAGCGGGTACCGGTCTGTGGTATAACTAGGAAAACCCATCAGCGTACTGAATATGCTCGTGGGAAATGGAAAATTTTGCCTGGGAAGGATATTTCTTAGATGTCAAAATTACCCCATCGGAGTACTAAACAGGCTTGCTGGCAATGGGTTCTAATTTTGATGTCTTTCATTATGCCTAATCTATATTTGTCTGTATGAACAATATACTTGTGCAAATCCTTAATAAGAATCATGCATATTTGAACAGAAGGATAATGAACCTCATATAATTGTCATTTGAGAATGTTCATAAGTCGGTATTAAGACCCTGCCATGCATACGTAGGATGTTGTTTTCCTAGAAGTGGTACCCATAAGTGTATGAGTCTAATGAACTCAAATGCAAACTTTATCAATATCACTTGAATGACAGAAATTATCTGAGAAATTAAACATGGATAACTAGTTTCCTGTCAGTTTCTCATTTGTTAAAGACCACTTATCTCCTCATGTTTTCATGTTCAAGGATAAGAGGAAAAATAGCCCATCATAATTAACATGGTTTCTTGAGCATACAATTGTTAATGATTGATGAAATCATATGTAATAAGCAATTTAGGAATTTCCTTTATGCTTATAATGTTTTAAAATTAATTTCATTTCCAAATTTACAAGCATGGATAAAGTTTATGTTTTGGTTGTTTCTTTGGCATCACATCAAAGTTTATTTCTTCTCTTATAATAACAGTGTTAGTTTAGTTCTTTTAGATTTTTCTGTTCTGGTACTGCTAGTACAGAAACCAGTAGGTTCCTATACCAACAATACATACATTTAAATCTTTTTTCGAGGGTACTTTTTGCAGGATATTTTCAGCATCTCTCATATTTGGCATACTTCATTTCCATCCTTCAATCAACATGCACCAATTCCACATAGTCCTCTTTTAGCTTGCAATAATTTTTTTTTGATAATAAGAGTTTGCATAAAGACATGCAAACCAACAGGCGTCAGGGAGAGAGAGACATAAGAAATCTCAACGTATCAACATTCATTAACTCTCTCCTAGATATCCATTATTTCTCAGTCTTTCTCCACTTCATCTTCAAATTTCAACAGTCTACATCATGATTATGCAGACATTTCGTCCTGTTCTGCATAGTTTCCACTTCAACATGCATTAGAATTCAAATCAAGGATAACTTGAGGTAAAACTTGTACTCTTTTTAATTTACTAAGAACTTGGACAACATGATGCATAACCACTATTACCCACTCCACACTCTACTATGCATTATCACAACTATTCAATAAACCCTCCATATTCACTCCACTTGTCATAATTGTAGGGGCCGAATAAATTAAACATCAATTTATTACATAAACTAAGGCAGTAACTTCATAATAATAACTTTCGTTACCTAAATTGAACAACGAATAATAAATTTAATAACAGTTTAAAAACAATGCAAAATCTTAAATACCTGAACCTGATGCTAATAGCCCTCCATTGTCCAAATGCCTTCTTGACCGCTGCTGCACCGTAAAACACTGCCCAAAACCTAGTTCCTCCCTTCCAACTAGGTAACTTCCTAGCTCCAAGATATCAACGGATATCCTGGCCCTCGTGACCAAAACCCGCAGCAACCCTGGTGCACTGATACAATCACACTCCCAAAATTTCACCTCCTCTGCCAATCCCAGAGCTCCCAAAATCCATCCCAAACCTCTCGTAGAATAACCTCCCATCAACCTCCTTCCCTTCCTTATCCCTCCTTCACCGACTTCCCCCGCCTCATTTACTCCCTACCTAACTCATTTATTACCTCTTATCCTTTCCTGTTAATGCCCCTTATCCCCTTTATTTAATATCTTATCCTCCCACAATTAATAAGTTATCCCTTGGTGTGTACATAACCTTTAAATTTAACTATATAACTTATTAATTTATTAAATTTAATACTCATGTTTTTAAATGTAATAGGTAGTTTAATTAATCAATTAATTAATCAAATTGCAACCATTAATTAATCAATAATTATTTAACTAGTTTTATTATACCTATCCTCTTTAATTAATACCATATTAAGACGATTAATCCCCTAATTAATTTTTACTTAATAATCCTTCAC